>JAQSVH010004605.1:0-12368 GCA_029448705.1 Adansonia digitata | reverse complement strand
GAAAATGGTGAAAAGAAAAGCTTTTCTTGCAAATCCAAAGCATCAATATCATGTATCCCAATTTGGAGAACATGATTGCAATGCCTATAAGAAAAAGAATGAAGATTATAATGCATATTCAAGTTTATCTCATTTCATAAATGAACATTAATTGTAAGAAAAATGAGGGAAAGAAAACCTTTTCTTGCAAATCCAAAGTATCAATATCGTGTATCCTAATATGGAGAACATGATTGTAGTGCCCCTAACAAAAAGAAAAGAAGATTATTGCGAGTATTAAAGTTTGATTTCACAGATGAATGTTAATTGTGAGAAAAATGCTAGAAAGAAAAGCTCTTCTTGAAAATCCAAAGTATCAATGTCATGTATCCCAATGTGGAGAACATGATTGTAGTGCCCAATCATGAAAATAACGAAGATTATTATGAGTATCCAAGTTTGTCTCATTTCACAGATGAGCTTTGATTATAGGGAAAATGGTGGAAAAAAAAGCTTTTCTTGCAAATCCAAAGCATCAATATCGTGCATCCTAAAGTCGAGAACTAGATTGTAGTGGCCAAGCACAAAAATAATGGAGATTATTATGAGTATCTAAGTTTGTCTCATTTCATAAATGAACTTTGATTATAAGGAAAATGGTTGAAAGAAAAGCTTTTCCTACAAATCCAAAGCATCAATATCGTGTATCCCAATATGGAGAACTTGGTTGTAGTGCTCGATCACAAAAGAAGTAGAGATTATTATAAGATTCCAAGTTTGTTTGATTTCTCGAATGAACTTTGATTGTAAGGAAAATGGTAGAAAGAAAAGTTTTTCTTGCAAGTCCAAAGCATCAATATCATGTATCCCAATGCGGAGAATATGATTGTATGCCCAATTACAAAAATAATGGAGATTATTTTAAGTATCAAAGCTTGTCTCTTTTCACGAATGAACATTAATTATAAGAAAAGTGGTGGAAAGAAAAGCTTTTCTTGCAAATCTAAAGTATCAATATCGTGTAGCCTAATATGGAGAACATCATTGTAATGCCCAAGATGAGAAGAATGGAGATTATTACGGGTATCCATGTTTAACTCATTTCATAGATAAACATTAATTTTAAGGAAAATAGTGAAAAGAAAAGCTTTTGTTGCAAATCCAAAGCTTGAATATCGTGTATGCCAATGTGGAAAACCTGGTTATAGTGCCCATAATGAAAAGAATGGAGATTATAGTTAGTATCCATGTTTGTCTAATTTCACAGATGAACTTTGATTATAAGGAAAATGGTGGAAAGAAAAGGTTTTCTTGCAAATCCAAAGCATCAATATCATGTATACCAATGTGGAGAACATGGCTGTAGTGCCCAATCACAAAAGAAATGGAGATTATTAAGAGATCCTAAGTTCGTATCATTTTATGGTTGGACATTGATTATAAAGGAAACAATGGAGAGATAGGTTTTTCTTGCAAATCCAAAACATCAATATCGTGTAACCAAATGTGGAAAACATGGTTGCAGTACCCGTAACGAAATGAATGGAGATTATAGTTGCATCCAAATTTATCTTATTTCATTAAAAAACTTTGATTATGAGGAAAATGGTGGAAAAAAAAGCTTTTCTAGCAAATCCAAAGCATCAATATCAGCTATAACAATGTGGAGAACATGGTTATGGTGCCAAATCACAAAAAAAATGAAGATTATTACGAGATCCTAAGTTTGTATCATTTCATGGATGAACTTTGATTATAAGGGAAACAGAAGCTTTTCTTGCAAATAAAAAGCATCAATATCATGTATCCCAATGTGGAGAACATGATTGTAGTGCCTAATCACAAAAATAATGGAGATTATTATAAGTATCCAAGTTTGTCTCATTTCACGGATGAATGTTGATTACATGAAAAATGGTGGAAAGCAAAGCTTTTCTTGCAAATCTAAATCATCAATATCATGTATCCAATTTGGAGAACATCATTGTAGTGCCCATAACAAAAAGAGTGGAGATTATTGCAAGTGTCGAAGTTTGACTCTTCTCACGGATGAATATTAATTATAAGAAAAATGATGGAAATAAAAGCTTTTCTTGCAAATCCAAAGCATCAATATCATGCATCCCATTGTGGATAACATGATTCTAGTGCCCACGACAAAAAGAAGGGAGATTATTATGAGTATCCAAGTTTGGCACTTTTCACAGATGAACATTAATTATAAGAAAAATGGTTAAAGGAAAAGCTTTTCTTGCAAATCCAAAGCATGAATATCGTGTATGCCAATATGGAGAACATGGTTGTAGTGCTCGTAAAGAAAAGAATGGAGATTATAATAGGTGTCCAAGTTTGTCTCAATTCATGGATGAACATTAATTATAGGAAAAATAAGGGAAAGAAAAGCTTTTCTTGCAAATCCAAAGCATCAATATCATGCATCCTAATGTGGAGAATATAATTGTAGTGCCCATAACAAAAAGAAGGGAGATTATTACGAGTATCCAGGTTGGACTCATTTATCGGATGAACAATAATTATAAGGAAAATAGTGTAAAGAAAAGCTTTTCTTGCAAATCCAAAGCATGAATATCATGCATGCCAATGTCGAGAACATGGTTGTAGTGCTACTGTGGAGAATATGGTTGTCATGCCCACGAAGAAAAAATTAAAGATTATAGTTAGCATCCAAGCTTTTTGATTTCACTAATGAACTTTGATTATGAGGCAAATGGTGGATAGAAAAGCGTTTCTTGCAAATCCAAAGCATCAATACCATGTATACCAATATGGAGAACATGGTTATAGTGCCTAATCACAAAAGAAATAGAGATTATTATGAGATCCCAAGTTTGTATCATTTTATGGATAAACTTTGATTATTAGGGAAATGGTGGAAAAATAAACTTTTCCTGCAAATTAAAAGCATCAATATCGTGTATCCCAATGTGGATAACATGGCTGTAATGCCTAATCATAAAAGAAATAGAGGTCAGTATGAGATTCCAAGTTTGTCTCATTTCACAGATAAACTTTGACTATAAGGAAAATGGTGGAAAGACAAGTTTTTCTTGCAAGCCCAATGCATCAATATCGTGTCTCCCAATTTGGAGAAAATGATTGTAGTGCCCAATCACAAAAATAATGTAGATTACTATGAGTATCCAAGTTTGTCTTATTTTAGGGATGAACTTTGATTATAAGGAAAATGGTGGATAGAAAAGCTTTTCTTACAAGTCAAAGCATCAATATCATGTATCCCAATATGAAAAACATGATTGTAGTGCCTAATCACAAAAATAATGGAGAGCATTATGAGTATCCAAGTTTGTCTTATTTCATAGATGAACTTTGATTATAAGGAAAATAGTGGAAAAGAAAAGCTTTTCTTGCAAAACCAAAGTGCCAATATCATGTATCCAAATGTGGAGAACATGGTTGCAGTACCCCATGACAAGAAAAATGGTGATTGTTTTGAGATCCCAAGTTTGTATCATTTCATGGAGGAATATTCATTATACGGGAAATGGTGAAAAGAGATACTTTTCTTGCAAATCCAAAGCATCAATATCATGTATCCCAATATGGAGAACATGATTGTACTGCCCTATCACAAGAATAATAGAGATCATTATGAGGTTCCAAGTTTATCTCATTTCACGAAAGAACTTTGATTATAAGGAAAATGGTGGGAGGAAAAGTTTTTCTTGCAAGTCTAAAGCATCAATATCACGCATCCCTATATGGAGAACATGATTGTGGTGCCTAATCAGAAAAATAACGGAGATTATTATAAGTATCCAAGTTTGTACTTTATGGATGAACTTTGATTATAAGGAAAATCATGGAACAAAAAGCTTTTCATGTAAGTCCAAAGCATCAAGATCATGTATCCTAATGTGGAGAACATGATTGTAGTGCCCAATCATAAAAATAATGGAGATTATTATAAGTATCCAAGTCTGTCTCATTTCATAGATAAACTTTAATTACAAGGAAACTGGTGGAAAGATTTTCTTTCATGCAAATCCAAGGCATCAATATCATGTATTCCAATATGGAAAAAATGGTTGTTGTGCCCAATGACAAAAGAAATGGAAATTATTATAAGATCCCATTTTTGTATCATTTGATGGATGAACTTTGGTTATAAGGAAAATGGTGGAAAGATAAGTTTTTCTTGCAAGCCCAATGCATCAATATTGTGTCTCCCAATTTAGAGAACATGATTGTAGTGCCCAATCACAAAATAATGGAGATTATTATGAGTATTCAAGTTTGTCTTATCTTAGGGATGAACTTTGATTATAAGGAAAATGGTGAAGGGAAAAGCTTTTCTTGCAAGTCCAAAGCATCAATATTGTTTATCCCAATATGGAAAACAAGATTGTAGTGCCTAATCACAAAAATAATGGAGAGCATTATGAGTGTCTAAGTTTGTCTTATTTCATAGATGAACTTTGATTATAAGGAAAATAGTGGAAGGAAAAGCTTTTCTTTCTAATCCAAAGTGCCAATATTGTGTATCCTAATATGGAGAACATGGTTGTAGTACCCCTATGCAAAAGAAACAGAGATTGTTATGAGATCCCAAGTTCGTATCATTTTATGGATGAACATTGATTATACGGGAAATGGTGAAAAGAGATGCTTTTCTTGCAAATCCAAAGCATCAATTTAATGTATCCTAATATGGATAACATGATTATACTGCCCTATCACAAAAATAATAGAAATCGTTATGAGATTCCAAGTTTGTCTCATTTCATGGAAGATCTTTGATTATAAGGAAAATGGAGGTAAGAAAAGTTTTTCTTGCAAGTCCAAAGCATCAATATCATGTATCCTAATGTGGAAAACATGATTGTAGTGCCTAATCACAAAAATAACGAGATTATTATAAGTATCCAAGCTTGTCTTATTTCATGGATTAACCTTGATTATAAGGAAAATGGTGGAACGAAAAGCTTTTCTTTTAAGTCCAAAGCATCAATATCATGTATCCCGATGTGGAGAACATGATTGTAGTGCCAATCACAAAAGTAATGGAGATTATTATGAGTATCCAAGTTTGTCTCATTTCATAAGTGAACTTTGATTACAAGGAAACTGGTGGAAAGAAAAACTTTTTTGCAAATCCAAAGCATCAATATCATGTATCCCAATGTGGAGAAAATGGTTGTTGTGCCCAATTACAAAAGAAACGGAGATTATGACGAGATCCCATGTTTGTATCATTTGATGGATGACCTTTGATTATAAGGAAAATGATGGAAAGAAAAGCTTTTCTTGCAAGTCCAAAGCATCAATATCGCGTATCCCAATATGGAGAACATGATTATAGTGCCTAATCACAAAAATAATAGAGATTATTATGAGTAACCAGGTTTGTCTCATTTCACAGATAAACATTAATTGTAAGGAAAATGGTGGAATGAAAAGCTTTTCTTACAAATCTAAAGCATAAATATCTTGTATCCCAACGTGGAGAATATGATTTTAGTGCCCAATTACAAAATAATGAAGTTCATTTTGAGTATCCAAGTTTGTCTTATTTCATGGATGAACTTTGATTTTGAGGAAAATGGTGGAAAGACAAGCTTCTCTTGCAAGTCCAAAGATCAATATCGTGTATCTTAATATGGTGAACATGATTGTAGTGCTCAGTCACAAAAATAATGAAGAGTATTGTTAGTATCCATGTTTGTCTTATTTCACATATGAACTTTGATTATAAGGAAAATGACAAAAAGAAAAGCTCTTCCTGCAAATCCAAAGCACCAATTTTGTGTATCTTAATGTGGAGAACATGGTTGTAGTGCCCTATCACAAAAGAAACAAAGATTATTACGAGATCCCAAGTTTATATCATTTCATGGTTGAAGTAGAAGCTTTTCTTGCAAATCCAAAGCATCAATATTGTGTATCCCAATGTCAAGAACATGGTTGTAGTGCCCAATCACAAAAGAAATAGAGATCATTATGAGCTTCCAAGTTTGTCTCATTTCATGAATAAACTTTGACTATAAGGGAAATGGTGGAAAGAAAGTTTTTCTTGCAAGTCCATAGCGTCAATATCGTGTATCCCAATATGGAGAAAATGGTTGTAGTGCCTAATCACAAAAGAAATGGAGATTATCACTAGATCCCAAGTTTGTATCATTTCATGGATGAACTTTGATTATAAGGAAAATGGTGGAAAGAAAAGCCTTTCTTGCAAGTCCAAAGCATCAATATCATGTACCCCAACGTGGAGAACATGATTATAGTGCCCAATCATAGAAATAATGGCGATTATTATGAGTATCCAAGTTTGTCTTATTTCATAGATGAACTTTGATTATAAGGAAAACGGTGGAATGAAAAGCTTTTCTTGCAAGTCCAAAGCATCAATGTCGTGTATCCCAATGTGGAGAACTCGATTATAGTGCCCAATAAAAAAAATAATAGAGATTATTATGAGTATGCAAGCTTGTCTCATTTCATAGATGAACTTTGATCATAAGGAAAATGGTGGAGAGAAAAGCTTTTCTTGCAAATCCAAAGCATCAATATCATGTATCCCAGCGTGGAGACAATGGTTGTAGTCCTTAATCACAAAAGAAGTGGAGAGTATTACTAGATCCCAAGTTTGTATTATTTCATGGATGAACTTTGATTATAGGGAAAATATGGGAAACAAAAGCTTTTCTTGCAAGTCTAAAGCATCAATATCCTGTATCCTAATATGGAAAACATGACTGTAGTGCCCAATCACAAAAATAATGGAGATTATTGTAGTATCCAAGTTTGCCTTATTTCATAAATGAACTTTGATTATAAGAAAAATGGTGGAAAGAAAAGCTTTTCTTGCAAATCCAAAGCATCAATACCGTGTATCTCAATTTGGAAAGCATGATTGTAGTGCCCATACCAAAAACAATGAAGATTATAATAAGTATCCAAGTTTGACTCATTTTGTGGATGAACATTAATTAAAAAAAAATGGTGGAAAGAAATGTTTTTCTTGCAAATCCAAAGCATCATTATCATGCATACCAATATGGAGAACATGATTGTCATGCCCAACCATAAAAGAAATAGAGATTATTATGAGATCCCAAGTTTGCATCATTTCATGGATGAACTTTGATTATAAGGGAAATGGTGGAAAGAAAAGCTTTTCCTGCAAATCCAAAGCATCAATATCGTGTATCCCAACGTGCAGAACATGATTGTAGTGCCCATAACAAAAAGAATAGAGATTATAGTTAGTATCCAAGTTTGTCTCATTTCATAAAAGAACTTTGATTATGAGGAAAATGGTGGAAAGAAAAGTTTTTCCTACAAGCCTAAAGTATCAATATCATGTATCCCAATGTGGAGAACATGATTGTAGTGCCCAATCAAAAAAATAATGGAGATTATTTTGAGTATCCAAGTTTGTCTCATTTCATGGATGAACTTTGATTATGAGGAAAATGATCGAAAAAAAAAGATTTTCTTGCAAGCCCAAAGTATCAACATCATGTATCCCAATATGGAGAATATGATTGTAATGCCTAATCACAAAAACAATGGAGATTATTATAAGTATCCAAGTTTGTCTCATTTCATAGATGAACTTTGATTATAAGGAAAATGGTGGAAATAAAAGCTCTTCTTGCAAGTCCCAAGCATCAATATTGTGTATCCCAATGTGGAGAACATGATTGTAGTGCCCAATCACAAAAATAATAAAGAGCATTATGAGTATGCAAGTTTATCTTATTTCACAGACAAACTTTGGTTATAAGGAAAATGGTGGAAAGGAAAGCTTTTCTTGCAAATCCAAAGCACCAAAATCGTGTATCCTAATGTGGAGAACATGGTTGTAGTGCCCATTCACAAAAAAAATAGAGATTATTACGAGATCCGAAGCTTGTATCATTTCATGGATGAACTTTGATTATAAGGGAAATAGTGGAAATAAAAGCTTTTCCTGCAAATCCAATGCATTAATATCATGTATCCCAATGTGGAGAACATAGTCGTAGTGCCTATAACGAAAACAATGGAGATTATAGTTAGCATCCAAGTTTGTCTCATTTCATGAAAGAACTTTGATTATGAGAAAATGGTGGAAAGAAAAGTTTTTCCTGCAAGCCCAAAGTATCAATATCGTGTATCCCAATGTGGAGAACATAATTGTAGTACCCAATCCAAGTTTGTCTTATTTCACAGATGAACTTTGATTATAAAGAGAATGATAGGAAAAAAAGCTTTTCTTGCAAGCCAAAAGTACCAATATCGTGTATCCCAATATGGAGAATATGATTGTAATGCCCAATCAAAAAAATAATGGAGATTATTATAAGTATCCAAGTTTGTCTTATTTCACAAATAAACTTTGATTATAAGGAAAATGGTGGAAAGAAAAGTTTTTCTTGCATGTCCCAAGCATCAATATCGTGTATCCCAATGTGGAGAACATGATTGTAGTGCCCAATCACAAAAGTAATGGATATTATTTTATGTATCCAAGTTTGTCTCATTTCACAAATGAACTTTGATTATAAGGAAAATAGTGGAAAAAAAGCTTTTCTTACAAATCCAAAGCAGCAACACCATGTATCCCAATGTGGAGAAAACAGTTGTAGTGCCAAATCAATAATGAAATGGAGATTTTTATGAGACCCCATATTTGTATCATTTCATGGATGAACTTTGATTATAAGGAAAATGGTGGAAATAAAAGCTTTTCTGGCGAGTTCAAAGCATCAGTATCATGTATCCCAATATGGAGAACATGATTGTTGTACCCAATCACAAAAATAACGAAGATTATTATAAGTATCCAAGCTTGTCTCATTTCACAGGTGAACTTTGATTATAAGGAAAATGGTGGACAGAAAAGCTTTTCTTGGAAATCCAAAGCATCCATATCATGTATCCCATTTTGGAGAACATGATTGTCATGCCCATAACCAAAAAAATGGAGATTATAATGAGTATCCAAGTTTGACTCATTTCATGGATGAGCATTAATTATAAAAAAATGGTGGAAAGAAACACTTTTCTTACAAATCCAAAGTATTAATATCATGTTTCCCAATGTGGAGAACATGGTTATAGTGCCCCATCATAAAAGAACGAGATTATTACGAGATCCCAAGTTTGTATCGTTTCATGGATGAACTTTGACTGTAAGGGAAATGGTGGAAAGAGAAGCTTTTCTTGCAAATCACAAGCATCAGTATCATGTATCCCAATATGGAGAACATGGTTGCAGTGTCCAATTACAAAAGAAGTAGAGATCATTACGAGATTCCAAATTTGTCTCATTTCATAGATGAACTTTGGTTATAAAGAAAATGATGGAAATAAAAGTATTTCTTGCAAATCCAAAGCATCAATATCGTGAATCCCAAGGCAGAGAACATGATCGTAGTACCCAATCACAAAAAGAATGGAGATTATTATGAGTATCCAAGTTTGTCTCGTTTCATGAATAAACTTTGATTATGAGGAAAATTGTGGAAAGAAAAGCTTTTGTTGCAAATCCAAAGCATTAATATCATGTATACCAATCTGGAGAACATGGTTGTAGTGCCTAACCACAAAAGAAATTAAGATTATTATGAGATCCCAAGATTGTATCATTTCGTGGATGAACATTGATTATAAGGGAAATAGAGGAAAGAAAAGCTTTTCTTGTAAAATCATAGCATCAATATCGTGTATCCTAATATAGAGAACATGGTTGTAGTGCCCAATCACAAAAGAAATGGATATCATTACGAGATTCCAAGTTTGTCTCATTTCACGAATGTACTTTGATTATAAGAAAATAGTGGAAAAAAAGGTTTTCCATGCAAGTCTAAAGCATCAATATCATGTATCCCAATGTGGAGAACATGATTGCAGTGCCCAATCACAAAAATAATGGAGATTATTATGAGTATCCAAATTTGTCTCATTTCACAGATAAACTTTGATTGTAAGGAAAATGGTGGAACAAAAGCTTTTCTTGCAAGTCCAAAGCATCAATAGCGTGTATCCCAATATGGAGAACATGATTGTAGTGCCCAGCCACAAAAATAATGGAGCTTATTATGAGTATCCAAGTTTGTCTCATTTCATAAATGAACTTTGATGATAAGGAAAATGGTGGAAAGAAAAGCTTTTCTCGCAAATCTAAAGCATCAATATCATGTATCCCAATATAGAGAAAATTGATTATCGTGCCCAATCACAAAAGAAATGGTGATTATTACAAGATCCCAAGTTTGTATCATTTCATGGATGAACCTTGATTATAAGGAAAATGGTGGAAAGAAAAGCTTTTCTTCAAAATCCAATGCATCGATATTTGTGTATCCTAATGTGAAGAACATGATTGTAGTGCCCCATCATAAAAGGAATGGAGATTAGAATGAGTATCCAAGTTTATCTCATTTCATGGATGAACTTTAATTATAAGGAAAATGGTGGAAATAAAAGCTTTTCTTGCAAATCCAAAGCATCAATATTGTGTAGCCCAAGTTGGAGAACAAGATTGCAGTGCCCATAACAAAAAGGATGGAGTTTATAATGCGTATCTGAGTTGTCTTATTTCATGGATAACCTTTAATTATAAGAAAAATGGTGGGAAAAAAAGCTTTTCTTGCAAATATGAAGCATCAATATCATGTATACCAATCTGGAGGACATGGTTGTAGTGCCCAATCACAAAAGATATTAAGATTATTATGAGATCCCAAGATTTTATCATTTCGTGGATGAACATTGATTATAAGGGAAATGGAGGAAAGAGAAGCTTTTCTTGCAAATTCATAGCATCAATATCATGTATCCCAATATGGAGAACACAGTTGTAGCACCCAATCACAAAAGAAATGGATATCGTTATGAGATTCCAAGTCTGTCTCATTTCACAGATGTTCTTTGATTATAAGAAAATGGTGGAAAGAAAGATTTTCTTGCAAGTCTAAGGCATCAATATCGTGTATCCCAATGTGGAGAACATGATTGTAGTGCCCAATTACAAAAATAATGGAGATTATTATGAGTATCCAAGTTTGTCTCATTTCATGGATAAACTTTGATTATAAGGAAAATGGTGGAACGAAAGCTTTTCTTCCGAGTCTAAAGCATCAATAGCGTATATCCCATTGTGAAGAACATGATTGTAATGCCCAACCATAAAAATAATGGAGCTTATTATGAGCATCCAAGTTTGTCTCATTTCATAAATGAACTTTGATGATAAGGAAAATGGTGGAAAGAATAGCTTTTCTCGTAAATCTAAAGCATCAATATCGTGTATCCCAATATGGGGAAAATGGTTGTCGTGCCCAATCACAAAAGAAATGTTGATTATTACAAGATCCCAAGTTTGTATCATTTTATGAATGAACTTTGATTATAAGGAAAATGGTGGAAAGAAAAGCTTTTCTTGAAAATCCAAAACATCTATATTGTGTATCCTAATGTGGAGAACATGATTGTAGTGCCCCATCATAAAAAGAATGGAGATTATAATGAGTATCCAAGTTTGTCTTATTTCATGGATGAACTTTGATTATAAGGAAAATGGTGGAAAAAAAACTTTTCTTACAAATCCAAAGCATCAATATTGTGTAGCCCAATTTAGAGAACATGATTGTAGTGCCCATAACAAAAAGGATAGAGATTATAATGAGTATCCAAGTTCTCTTATTTCATGGATGACCATTAATTATAAAAAAAATGGTGGAAAAAAAAAGCTTTTCTTGCAAATCCAAAGTATAAATATCGTGTATCCCAATGTGGAAAACATGATTGTGGTGCCCATAAAAAAGGGATTGGAGATTGTTACAACTATCCAAGTTTGACTCATTTCATGAAAGAACATTAATTATAAGGAAAATAGTGGAAAGAAAAGCTTTTCTTGCAAATCCAAAGCATAAATATCATGCATGCCAATGTGGAAAACATACTTGTAGTGCCCGTAAAAAAAAAGAATGAGGATTATATTTAGTATCCAAGTTTGTCTCATTTCATGGATGAACTTTGGTTACAAGGAAATTGGTGGAAAGAAAAGCTTTTCTTGCAAATCCAAAGTAGCAATATCATGTATCCCAATGTGGAGAAAATGGTTGTAGTGCCCAATCACAAATTAAATGGAGATTATTATAAGATCCCTTGTTTGTATCATTTCATGGATGAACTTTGATTATACAGAAAATGGTGGAAATAAAAGCTTTTCTGGCGGGCCCAAAGCATTAATATCGTGTGTCCCAATATGGAGAACATGATTATTATGCTCAGTCGCAAAAATAATGGAGATTATTATGTGTATCCAAGTTTGTCTCATTTCACAGATGAACTTTGATTATAAGGAAAAAGGTGGAAAGAAAAGCTTTTCTTGCAAATCTAAAGCATTAACATCA
>JAQSVH010004552.1:0-12373 GCA_029448705.1 Adansonia digitata | reverse complement strand
AAAAAGGTGTTTGAAATAACATCTTATGGTGAGCATATATAGTGAGGACATAACAAACAAGTGGTTTGACTTGATAAAAGAACATATACCTGTAGCAAATGGGAGAGTTATAGATATCATTGATCTTATGTCATGGCAGTGTGTGGAAGGTTGTTGAAGCACACTCTCAAACTTCGCCACCTCAATTTAATCCTATTCTCCATGAAGCTTATTCACCAAAACGTAATATTTTTCATTGGTGATAGATCCTGATAGTAGATGGTGAGATCACAAAGACAAGGAAAGAAGATGGTGAGAGAGAGAGAGATGAACGCTAAGAGACAAAGTTGATATCTTTAGCTTTTAATTTTCAAATTTCTCTAATATAGTGCTTGGAAAAATACCGGCTAATATTAGTTAGAGGTGTTCATAGGCCAAGCTATATGCTCAAGCTCAAAGGCTCACACTAAATAGACTTACACAAAAAAATAAGACCCATTTTAAAAAAGGCTTGAGTTTTGGCTCTAATATTTAAAGTCCAAGCTTGTTTTACAATAATATAATATATATTAAATTTATATTTTTATATACTATATAATTTTTATCATATAAAGAATAAATATATGTAATAATATAATGTAAACATTAAAAAATATACGTTAAGTTACTTATATTTTAAAACTTAATAAAAAATATTAAATTACTAAAGATTAAATTTAAAAAATATATATTTTAAAAATTAAATTAAAAAAAATAATATATGGCAAACCTAAACAAGTTTAAACTATCGATTTATTAATATAAGTGAATCTAAACAAAAGTTTAAGGTCCATATTTCAGGTTGGACATGGCTTGGGCAAGTAAAAATGACATTAATACATGCTTAAGTTTGATCCAACTCAACCTATAAAATCTACTATACAATACAATTTCTATGCTTCCATTAACACACTTGCTTCCATATTATCTACATCAATATAGATAAGGGTCCTTCATTTATAATCTAGGAAATAGATGAACGAAGCATGAAGCACGCATTATGACCATGCTAAGTTGAAAAAATGTCGACCAATCAGACAAAGTGCAATATGCAAAAATCAAATGGCATTAATGTCTATGATCCTCTAATCAGTTGCAAAGAAAATTAAATAAAATGAAAAAAAAAAAATTCTGATCTTATGTCAATAAATCAGGGGCCAATGTCTTGGTATAGGGGCACAATCTTAAACCAATACATTGAAGAGCATAGAACCATAAATTCTGGAAATCTGTCACTTTATTAAAAACGCTACAGCGTTCCAATTCAATCCTTCCTCTGAAAATGGCCCTTTTCGTGTCCTAACTTATATATCTTGGTTTTGGTTTCAAACAGAAAGAATGAAAATATTTCTTCAATTGAATAAAAAATAAGATTGAGGTGTTATTTGGTAATCAACATGCATGTATTAACTTCAACTCAGCTAAGCTTAACTCCTAAGAGCAAAGGCGAATGGAAAGGCAGATTGCCAGGTGAATTGATGGAATCTCAAGTATAATATCCACATTATTGTCATCCACCAGAGGTAAGTAAATGTATTTAACCTTGGATGTTTGAATTACTGTTGGATATCTACATATCAAATTTAATTGAATTTTTTTTTTCTGTCAAAACCTGATATAAGATACAATCATCTAACAATTTGTCAAGTATTGTTTTATGCTTTTAACTTAATTGTCCTTGAATAAGGACTATCAAAGCATAAACCATCTCTTTCTGCTCTAATATGACCATTCTAATAACAAAAGATAGGAACCTCTCTTTCAGTCATGGTTAACCTGAAAATATGGGAAAAAGGTAATTGTTAGGGTCAAGTTAAAAAAAAAAAAAATCATAGCGATATCAAATCTTTGTATAAAATAATTAATACCACTAATCTTAGATGAAAATTTATATTCATATATAAATTGTTTTATTTCAGTCAGAACAAACAATGTAGACATATTTCTATGTAATTTTTTCTTGTTTTCAATATTTATATAAAATTAATTATTGTCATTTGTCCCTAATTTTTAAAAATAAAAATTGAAAACAACAACAATAACAATACATTTTCATGTATGTTTAATATTAATATTACTAAATTTAATAAGTATGAATTTCCCTTATAGGTTTACCCAAAGAGTTCTTCAGAGCTTTTTTGAAGTGAAAAATTCAATCTGAGCAAAGAATGTAATTAGAGGAAAGAAAAGAACCTTATGTTATCACCAACGATGAATCTTGAGTAAGAATAAGGATCGGTATTGTATAGAATGCCAGTAGCAAAGAATATCAATTGATGACATTGAAGCAGCCATTTAAAAATCTGAAAGATTCGCTTGATGAGTATGTCTTCTTGTTCAAATAACCTAATATGCAATCAAAGTCAAAAGCTACCATGACTAATACTAAGACAGTGAATATGATCTATGATCCTCTTTATTCTGTTCTATTGTTGGATATTATTTTAAAATTAAATGGTGATACAGGATTCATCTTTAAAAAAATGACATATTATCTACATGGTAAAAACTGCCTTATTTAGATAAATAAGATTAAAACTATTTTCTTCATAGAAATAAGATTTAAATATACTTTTGTTTAGGAAAACACTCTATTATGTGTTTCATTTGAGTTGATTCCTTATGTCTATGTCAGTAGATGTTCCTTTCGCTTGATTTTATAAACGATTTCAAAATTTTACGATGAAAAATTTTAGGATGAAAAATATTTCAATCTAATGAGGAAAAGTGAATTCTTATCACGCGACAATTGGCAATGACATGACTGTTGATGACTTAAGTGTATATATAAGTTGATGCTCAATTATTATTTTATATATATATATATTTTATATAATGTTCAAGTCTCTTTCAAATTAGTTTTTATTAGTATGTTCTTATTTGTTGCTAAAAAACAATGGAGTTTTGTAGTCAAAAATAATATGCGTATAAAAAATATATCTAATAAAAAGGTTAAATTAAGTATTTATAAACTAAATATTGGAAGCTTATGAAAACCAGATCTAGTGTTTAATCATATGAACGAGCTTTTGCAAGCAGTGTACTTACTATTATTATATTGCAAAAATTAGTTTTTTAAATGATAATAAACTATTTTTTTTTTTAGAAAAATTATACCATGAGCCTTTCTCACCACATAATCCATGGTCATGTCCAATTAAATTTATCCATGTCAGTTATCTTTTTCACATCAGTAATTTATTAAATAATTTTAAAGACTTTTGTATGATATTAATAAATAGCTGATGTGAAAACAATAACTGACATGGATAAATCTAATTGGATAGGACCATGGATGACGTGGTAAAAAGGCTCATAGTATAATTTTTCCGTTTGTTGAGAGGCAACATATACTTTTGATGATGTGCACTTTGCCATGTCATCCGGATAAGCCTTTCCCACCACGTCATCCATGATCCTATCCAATTAGATTTATCCATATCAGTTATCTTTTTCACATCAGCTATTTATTAATATCATACAAAAGTCTTCAAAATTATTTAATAAATAACTGATGTGAAAAAGATAACTGATATAGATAAATCTAGTTCGATAGAACTATAGATGACGTGGTGAGAAAGGCTCATAGTATAATTTTTCCAATAAACGTTAATCTTTTCTTTTCGCCGTTTCACTCTGGTCGGTTTAGGGTTTTGATAAGCACTACCTTATGGATATTGCTCTAATGTTTGAGACCATTTGAAGCAATCCGACACAGCCATACAGTTTAGGGTTATTTGACTGAGTATCATATTTTACACCCACGACGTTCTTTTTGCAGAAAACTTCTCGCCGTTTTCTAATCAGTAAGTAATAGAGGAACAGGTGATATGGGGGGTTAATAACCATAATTGGTTCATTATTTCTTATATATATATATATATATTTTTTCTTCTTTTTATTTGCACCAGTGATGGATGGAATAGGATTTCGTTGTTTTGGGAGTGAATTGAGTAATATTCTTTTTTAATTTTGGTTTCCCCTTTATGTATGATATCTTATATATTTTGTTTGCTTGATGGGACTCAATCTGTATTGATTGCAAAGACTTAAGTTCTTAATTGGTGCCCACAACGTGTTCGGTATTTTGTTCTCTTTTAAATTTTCTAGTTCTAGTTCTATTAGTTTTCCTTATTTTCGGTTGTTGGTGAAGCTGTGGCTATCTTGAGCTCTCTAATTTGTTTGATAACGGCTGATTGAATTATTTCCACTGTTGTGGAAGAGATCATGTGTTAGCTTTCCAAGAATAATAGCCAGGCTCCCTGCAGCATGAATGTTTTTCTTCATTGTAAGCATAATGATCAACTAAAAAGACAAAATGACATGGGTGAATGAACGATGGTGAGATATCGATGGGTACTCGGGTGGAGTTAAAAAATTAGATGGCATACTAACTTAAACAACGAAGAAAATGCAAACGGTGCGAAAATTACAGATTTCTTAAAAGCTAAAATAAAGCAAAATTTGGATGACGTGGAAACTACCACCTCAGACAGGACAAAAGAACGGGCTGTGCAGCAATACTCTAATTTTGTACCGGAAGAGATTTCTAGCTAAAGGGCAAAATTAATTTCTCATTAAAATAATCAAATATTTATATTTCCCTGGAAATGTTATTTACTTTATATTCTTTAAATTCGAATGATTTTTTTTAATTCAATATTGGTGATCTTAACTTACCGTTTATCATTATACTTTAATTACGTAGAACATAAATACTATAAGTTTATTAGTTATAGACTAGATCTTTTGGTAAATGAGTGGGAAAACAACTTCGAAAGCAATAAAGTAAGTTAGACAAATTGTAATAAATATAAGATTATTTGATAGTAAATTTGTTACATATTCGAATTTGTGCATCAAAGATTAACCAAGAAAAAAATAAATGTGCATGGTGTAGATATTATTTTAATTTTCTTGTTTTATAAATATTTTAAAAAACTGCTGTTTATTAATGATCTCATTCATATTTATTCAATATTTGACTTGTAATTGATAACTCAATGAGATTTTCCTGGCCAACTTTAACATTCAAAGATAAGGGGATTCGAATTCTGCTCATCACCCAAAAATAACATGTATCAATCATTGACTCAAATGTTCACATACAAACAATAGGATTTTAAGCAATGGAAAATTAAAACAATGTTCCATACTTTATTAGCCCATAATGGCAACCAACTATATAGTTAAATAAGATTGATTTTTTGAAAGCTGAAAAGCTAGTAACATAATTTCAGACACTAAAGAACTTACACAAAAAAATAATAAGTTTAATTAATTAATCATCATTTATTACATAATATACTATAATCAATATTTTGTTTTAACCTATTTTTCAATTAATTCATGATTTTACAATGCCTTTTCATATAACTATTGAAAAATTAAAATGAAAATATGCTTGTAGGCACCGAATTTTGTACAGGCCTCCAAACAAGGATCATAAGGCATCGTTAAGGTCAAATGGGTAAGTATGAATTCATCTCCCATTATTCTGCGTCGAGCTAAATTGTTTGGGGAGCCAAAGGTAAGAAAAATCTATATTTTAATTAATTGTATCGATACATTACTTTATGTATCACTACATTGTTGCCATGTCATCAAATTTGAGGAACTTTGGGTTGTATCAATTTTGCATCGATACCAAAAGGTGATGCATCGATACATTTACTTAATATATCGATACATTTGCCCAATGCATCGATTCAAAACTTGGCAGCAGCGAAATAAGGATTTTTAGACCAAAAGTATTGAAACACATAAAAAAATGTATCAATACACAGACGATTCTATCGATACATGGGCAATTCTATCAATACATACATTACCTATACGTATCGATACAATCAAGCAAAATTGCCTAAAATGATCAATATGTATCATTTTTCCCTCTGCAACATTGATTCAAAACATAAGTTTTGCTACTTTTGTGTTCCAAAAACCACTTAAATTTATGCCAGACCTTACCATTGGACTCTTAATTGGGTTTAATTAATTTTAAGTTCCAAATAGTTAGGGAATGGAGACATTTTATGACAGAATTCAATTTGTTTAGGGATATTTTTTACTTTTCCGACATTTGAGACTATAACAAGCATTTTGATCCATTATTTTAGTTGCACCAAGCAATGGAAATCCAAAATGCTAAACACAATACCTTTTATCTATTCTATTATACAATTGGAAATATCCAGAATGCCCTCACTGTTAGGAATGCTTTAAGGATGAAAGACATTTTTTGATGTATTTCTATACTCTGAACTGATTATTCATATTTATATATTTGAGGTTTCATTATATCATTGTTGTTTTGTCCTCATTTAGATTTACATGTTAAAGTAAATGTAAGCAAATGTGACTTATTGAATAGTGTTTATACCATTAGAATATTGCATATAATGGACTTTATATGCGGGTAGGCAACATTCTAAGATAAGTAGTCTAAATTAATAGTTTGTAGTCTATAGGAGTAATGTGACAAATTAACCCATGTTAAGATTATTATGTCATCTCAATCCAATTAGGGAGATTGTCTGTCTTGGCCATCTGGAGTGGGTTGACTCTTAAGTAGAGACATAGATATATTGCCTAGAGGTGGTGATAAATCGAACTAGACCAAAATGCAAGTAATCCATTAATAAGTCTGTTTACTTAGATTAATTCAATTTTGATGTTCATTGTGTAATTATCTTAATCATTGGTAAGTAATTGACTCCATGTGTATAACATGTATACTTTCACATTCCAAAGGCTAAAATGTCTCGAAGTAGTAAGCTACTAGACCAATTTGTTTGGATATATGACTTATACTCGATGAGAGCTTTATTTATAGATATGGAATCACAGCTCCTATAAAGAGTTAAGGTTATACTTTTAAAAAGCATTATACAAGATACTGAAAATGGATGAGGCCTTAGTCATTTGTTTATCAAATTATAAATTGCTCACATGTGGTGAACAATCATTTGCATATAGAGAGTATAATGGAACTTTAAGATAAGGTGATCAAATAGGTAAAACGAACTTTTAGTTGATCATGGATATTATATAAGGGTATCACATGTATGACAAGGTTATTGGACTAAAAGGCTATTTATAAAGTTTATGTAATACGATATATAATTAAGAGTGCAGTCTCAGGTCTTTAGTGGTACGACACCGAGATTAATAATTATGTGATTAATAATTCGGTGTAGAATAATTAATACATAGATTGTTGAAGCTTAATTATATATGTCCAACTGGCCTCTCAACTAGCTCAATATAATTCTTTAATCGAGGGTTATTGATCAGAAACCCGAAGTTGGATGATTCTCAATATGATGAAGTGGTGTGCTAGATACACTCCTTTTAAGGGGAATATGTGTTTCCTTCGGTAAATAAATAAAAGATAATTTTTGGTGTTATTTATTTAGAATATATATTTAATTTGATTAAATATTTATTTAGACAAGAATTAGTAATTTAAATTAATTATATTTATTTTTTGATAAATATAGGAATTAATTTAAATTAACTAAATATGGAAAATGAATTATTTATAAAATTAATTTAATATCTACTAAGTCTCTTATTTGAATAAAATTGCTATGATTTTTTTGAATTAGAATTGGAGTTATAAAAAACTATTGTGTCAAATAAAATTAACATTTTAATTAGAATTAATCAATATTCAGATTAAACGGGCTAAACTCCATAAAGTAAATTGGGCCAAAAATATATATTTGGGTTTGGCCAAAAACTTGGTGCACTCCTATATTAGGGTTAATGCCACATATTAAGGTTTTTGGAGGTAGTAAAATAATTATTTTAATTAAAAATTATAATTGAGGTTATCTTTTGATATAAATAAAAAGCATATACTTAGGGTTTTAGGTTAGACCATTTGCGTCACCCTTAGGTTTCTAATCATAACATCTTATGATTTTTAACCTACTGGCATAAAGGTGGTCTTAAAAGAGAATCAAGCCATACAAATTCACAGTAGATTGAGACAAGAGTGCCCACACACTCTACCATCTGGGAATTGGAGAATAATGGTGAAGGCTAGTTGATTGAAGCTTTCAAATGGATCTAGGAATTCTTAGACGGCATGTGCAAATCTATAACTCAAGTAATTGATTATGGTGGTTTTATTGTATATAACAACATAATGTAAAATGATTTAATTTAAAAATTTTTAAAAGTTCGCTATGTAAACTATTGTTCTTTTCTAACACTCACTTTAACATTGGCTGTTCACTTGCATAGAAGAGAGGTTTTGGTTAGCAAAAGACTTTTCATTTTTACCGTTCACGTAGCTATTCATAGCAGCCGCAAAAACCTTTTCTTCAAACACCATTTTCAAACGCATTTTGTTCCCAACTCCTTTCCATCTTGAACATCATCCTTAGAGCTCATATCTATTTTTCCTTCTTGCTAATCTATAACAAGTAAGGAAGAGAAAAGTAAGCAAAATCCAAAGAAAAACAAAGAAAAAGAATAGAAAAGAAAAGGTTAAAGCTTTGGCTAGCAAAGGAAATGAAGGGATTTTTAAAGCTTTTGTATATATTTTCTCTTCTTTTTTGCTATTTCCTTCCGTATTATCATTCTTGTGTCATTTCAGTGAGCCAAACTCATGTGACCATGAACCAAATATTACAATTCATGCATTGTTCTAAGATACTTTGATGTGTTTTTTATTTGGTGATGCTTTGTGGTGCTGTAATGGTGAAAAACCATGTCTTTGTGTATTTATAATTTTTCCAACACGTATGTCATAACATGAAAGTGCTTTTTTTTCCATGTTTTTACCATGATTAATGATGCCATAAGCTCCTTTTGACATGTCCAATCATTATTTTTGCCATTACTTGCATTTTTAGCATGTTTCCTTTGATCAAAATGCCACCTTGATGATATTCTAATGTCTTTTTGTTTCTTGATGCTTTATTTCTGTGTTTTATTCAATTGAATTTGTTAAATGTAGTCTTGGTATGTTCAAAGTTATATATATATATTTATAAAATGACCTAAAATAAAGTCGAGATTCATTCAAATAATAGATATTAATGTTAATCTATTATTTTCAACATGTTGATGCTTCAAACTTGGGGTAAAATCAAGTGCTTCATATTTGGATTCAGAGCCTAACAAAGCAAAATAAAATCATTTTATGACCCAAAAATCTATTGTTTTCAAAGTGTTTATCAAAAGGTCTTGATGTGATGAGCCTTTGTCTTGTCCATCAAATGGCATAGATAACAAATCACTCACTTTCACAAATTCACGGGACTTTGAATAGATCTATGATTCTACTACCATAGACCCTAAGTGATGGACATTTGTTTGTTTGAGACCTCTATACATGCCCAGGAAGTCCAAAAAAGTAAACAATGCTATTTCGGCACTAGCGGCAACATATTCCTCACTTAAAAAATTATTTTTGAGCTCTAAAACTTCTTTATAGATTTTTATAATATTTTTGCCTCAAGGGAGTTAAGTTACCTTTCTAACAGTATCCTATTTGCCTTTGGACGAGCTCAAATGAGTGAGTTATGATTTTTCAAACACATATTGTTTGGAACCCTCGAGATTAGTGATCAGGTCATAATACGGTCCACTTTTGACCCACCAAATGATTTTTTTAGATTTTTTTAATATTTTTTTTGAAAATTGCATGAAATTCCCTTTCAAAAAAGGTATAGTTTGTGACTCAATAGTTTCAAATAAATCAGTGGAAATTTTTCAAAATTTGTTGCACCAATTGCCCTGCACATACTGTTAGTGTTGAATCGAGTCT
Source organism: Adansonia digitata (assembly GCA_029448705.1). Lineage (NCBI taxonomy): Eukaryota > Viridiplantae > Streptophyta > Magnoliopsida > Malvales > Malvaceae > Adansonia > Adansonia digitata. Next base: position 2,571 of record JAQSVH010004552.1, on the reverse strand, counting down.
GATTTCCAAAATTATTTTCTCTTAGAAGGCGATATTCTAAATTTTTTTTAATATTTTATATTAGTCCTTATCAAGTTACTTTTCTAGTTGTATCTCATTTGCCACCTAAAACATCCAGATGAACCCGAAAGAAATTTAGGAAGATGAATAGCTCGAAGCTTTCCCTTATTTTTAGCATTAGGAACAATTAATTGATTTTCCTAAATCACTTTTTCAAGGCATTTAAATGCCTCAGAATGGGTCTAATAGGCTCAATCAACACCCAATGAATTTTTGAGTCACGCATAGGTCCCATTAGGCTCGGATTAAGGTCCAAACGCTCTAAAAAAATCTATTTAAACCTCTTATTGAATTATCAGTTTTATTCTAAAATCCACATTTTTTTATCAAAAATACCTAAAATATTTTATTTTTCAAAAATTACTAAAGTTTTCATCTACGTTGGTTTTCCAACCCAAAATTTTACCAAAAATCAATTTTTCTCTCTTGATTTTCTTGGGTTTTCAGTTAAAACCCTCATTTTCGTGCTTTAGGCGACCAATGAGCCCAAATGCTTCTCGAAATTATTAACTTGGTTATTTCTATATAACTGATAAGAATTATGAGATACATTCTTGCTAACCCTCCTTTCCATGCTTTCTTATATTTTTCTACAATGCTTATTATATTTTTTTTATGTCTTACTAGTATTCTTCCTTTCTTGACAATAATTTTTGCATTTATGTTTTTTTAAAAAAATAAATTTCCTAAAAGATCGAGGCAATATTCCATGATAGTATCCCTTCAATTCTCAGCATGGAACTTTTTTCAAATTAAAAGCAAAAATTATTTTTATCAAAACCTCTCTGTTTTTCTATCTTCCCAAGTTACACAGAGGAGTTCAAATTTACTACATAAACCCAAATTTTTATATTTTCAGAATGTGTCATAGAGGGGATTATACACAAATAATGACTATTTAAAAATGGAAAACCGAAACCAAGATAACCTATAGCTAGCTGGTACCAATTAAGGGCACCGTGGGGGTGCTAATCTTTCCCCATTAATAACCGACTCCCGAACCCTCTTAACAAACTCTGGTATAAGCAGACAGTAAAATTAAACTTTCAAATTTCGCAACCCGAAGTACCGATTTTAATAAATATCCAATCATACCTAACCCAAATAATTGATGACAACTTCAAATTTTAGTCCAGTTTGTGGTGGCTATCAAAGGCCAGTCGAACAAGCAATCTGTCCAACAACCTTCCCCCGTCAAATACTAAAAATATTTTTTTCTCAATTTATCAGGCCTGAAATTCCATCGAAAATTATTTTTAAGTAAAGCGCATCTCTGTCATCGCTGGGTATGTTATGACAATGTTTTTGCACTGTTTTCTTAGAATATATCGTAATAGCAAGCTATGTGAGGTGTTTGCAAGTGTAAAATTAAAATTAGTTTTTTATTTTTTATTTTTTGTGTAGGTTTTCACGGGAAAAAAACTTGATTTAATAAGGGAAAATAGAACATATTAATCCCTTGTTTCCTGCAAGTAAGACCTGACCAGCGTTTGTTTTGGAAATTGGAAGTTGTAGCACTCTGGATGATAAAAGAAATCATTGGACTGTCTAATTGAAATTCTTAGAAGTTAGTTTGGAGGGGCTAATTTGTTGTTGTGGATTTTAACTAATTGTTATTTTTGTCTAATTGAAGTTGAAAACATTATCAAGATTTCATCGTCCGACATTTTAAAATAAAAATAATTAAAGATGGTAAATCTGTTGTACCATCATGAACCAACTCATTTGGGCGATGAGTTAATTTTCAAAATTATTTTCAAAGTGTTTCAATGTATGCAATTATATCTTCATTGTCTTTTATGATTCTTTTGCTATCAATGCATCGAACGTGTTTGAAATTTGCAATATATAACATCAACTTAACAAATTCATTCAAACTGCTTATGACAGAGGCACAGTTTAATTCATCTTTACCATTGGGGTCTACATGTAATTAAAACTAAATATAATATTGAGAACGAAAACAAATATATTCTTCATTATACAATATAGAATCACATAATTATTAATTCTATAGATTTCGATACTATCCACTCTAATTATGAAATTAACGGTGCAGAGAACGAGCATAAAAACTAACGTTAAATTTACATTGAACTTTTTTAATGTTTGTAAATATTAATTTTTCATTAATACTAAAACAAAAAAAAAACTTTATGTTAATTTAATATAATACAAACTTTACAAGTTAATGCAAATTTCAATCCGTCAGCCAAGCTAATGCAAATTTCTATTCGTCAGTGTTGAATTTATTTAACTGTAAAATGTTAAACTATATATTCAAAACAGATAAAATTACAAAGTATTAACCTGCCTGTGACATTCATAAAAATAATTTATACTATCCACAAAATTGACTGACTGAGGTTGACAGTGTTGAGTCAAATGACATTAGATTAGTAAAATGACAAAAAAAAATCTAATTAAATTATTATAGACTTATAAAATAAATGATAAAAAAATATCATTTAGTAAACAGATTTAAATACTTATAATCAATCCTTTTTTGTT
>JAQSVH010004511.1:0-12376 GCA_029448705.1 Adansonia digitata | reverse complement strand
GTATTTTTGGAATTTTTTAGATCCAACAAACCTAAATTAAAAATGACCTAAATAATTGAATTATCTAAATTACGAATAATCCAAAATCTACCTGGATAAAATTCAACGTCTACAGCTATTTCTTTTTGGGTCATTGCTAAGTATTAGGATCTAGGGAGAGACAAATAGACACTGTTTTGTCTAGGATGTCTTGATGTTGTCTGTGTGCCTATAACTAAAGGACCAAATTAATGTGATGCTGGGATAACTACAATCTTTCAGCGATGATTAGGATTTTGGAGAAAGGTAAAGTTTGAGTTTTTGGATAAGAGACAGACTAAAGTCCTATGCTCGACTTATCCTTAGGTTCAACCTAAAAATGATAGAATATCAACACGCCAAATTATGGCCAAAAAATGGATTTTGAAAGGATTTATTGACAGATATTTTTGGATAAAAAACTCAGACGAGGATCTTATGCTCAACCTATCCCTAGGTTTAACTTAAAAATGACAAAATGCCAGCATGCTAAATCATAGCCAATGACATTGGACTTTGAAAGGATTTCTTAGCGAAGGTTGTTGGATGAAAGACCTAGACTAAGATCTTTAGCTTGACCTATCCTTAGGTTCAACTTAAAAATGGTAGAATGGTAGTGCGCTAAATCATGGCCAACTAAATTAGACTTTAAAAGGATTTCTTGAGAAACGTTTTTAGATAATAAACGTAAACTATGATCTAGGCTCGACCTATCCCTAAGATCAATTTGAAAATGACAGAATGCCAAAGTGCTGAATCATAGGCAGCATCATTGGATTTTAAAAGGATTTCTTGATGAAGGTTTTACGATAAAAGACCTAGATTATGATCTTAGGCTTAACTTATCCCTAGGTTCAACATAAAAATGATAGAATACCAATGTGTCAAATCACAGCTAGCAACATTAAACTTCAAAAGAGTTTCTTGATAGGTTTCTGAATGAATGACCTAGACTGTGATCCTAGGTTTAACCCATCCTTAGGTTTGACTAAAGAATGATAGAATGCTAATGCACTGTATCACGGCCAGTGACATTGGACTTTGAAAAAATTTCTTGACAAAAGTTTTCAAATGAAAGACCAAGACTAAGATCTTAGCCTTAACTTATCCCTATGTTTGATTTAAAAATGATAAAATGCCAATGTGCCAGATCATAGCCAAAGACACTGGACTTTGAAAAGATTTATTGACAAAGATGCTAATGTGTAAGCTTATGACTAACTAACATCATTAGATTTTAAAGGTTTTTGAAAAAGTTCTTGATAAAGGTGCTAATGGGCCAGCTTATGACTAATTAGCAACATTAGACTTTAAAGGTTATTAACAAAGATGCCAATGTGTCAACTTATGACTAACTAGCATCATTGGACTTTAAAGATTCTTGACAAAATTTCTTGACAGAGGTACCATGAGCTGGCTTATGACTAACTAGCAACATTAGACTTTAAGGTTCTCGACAAAGATGGCAATGTGCTAGTTCACAACTAACTAGCATCATTGGACTTTAAAGGTTCTTGACAAAAGTTTTTAACACAAATTCTTAACAAAGGTTCTTAACAAAATGATAACCAACTGGTTATACCAATCAGTGTCCCTAGTGTTGACTTTCTTGACATAGGCTAATTAGCTGGAACTGACCTACTGGCATCATTAGGTTTAGATTTTTAATGATGCCTAATTAACCAGACATGACTTACCTATATCACTGGGCTTTGACTTTTGATGATGGGCTAATTAGCTAAAACTGACCTACTAGCATCATTAAGCTTAGATTTTTAATGATGCCTAATTAATTGGATATGACTTACCTGTATCACTGGGCTTTGACTTTTGATGATGGGATAATTAGCTGAACCTAACCTACTAGCATCATTGGGCATTGATGGTATAGGCCAATTAGCCAAAATTGACCTACTAGCATCCTTGGGCTTGATTTTCTTGATGCGATATTTTGGAGAGTTGGGATTCTCACTTGAGTAACCCTTTGATTTGTCAATTTTTTATATCAAATGTTCTTACTAGGAAATTCCTTGTGGTTTGATATATTTCACTAAACATAATATTCATAAAATGATATTATAGAATGACTATGAATGCATGATACATTGATGCAAATACAATTTTTTTGGTGATATGACTATATGATAATGACATAAAGTCTAATACGAACATAGTTTGCAAGTTATCCTTTTAACTAAGAGTTCTAACAACTATTTCCCTAATGCCAGTGTTGACTTTAAACTTGATGGACTTCAGGATTAACTTTTCTGGGTGATTTAATGCTTGAATGATCATTTCTTGACTTGAAATATTAATGGGCTCTTCGAATAGGGTGAGAATTTAGATGATCATATATCTTGACTTAAAATGTTTAACGATCTTTTTTCCTGATAGGCTTGGTTGGCTTTCTTGATAGTTTAAGGATTGAATGACTTCTGATTTGGTTATTTGTATATCTTGATTGCATTAGTTAGTGTTTAGATCTTGATAAGATTTCTTGACTTGTTTGGATGAGTTTTGCTAGGGTTCGACCATTTTTCATGATCGATGACTCTTAAAAGTAAAGGAACGTTGGCACAAGATCATGATAGGCATGCAATGAGTGCGGGGGATTCATGGTCTTAACAGTGAGATGCGAATAAAGCTTTTTGTGCTTTTATCATCTTTTTGATGTATATTAAGAAATCTTAATATGATCTTGATTCGATTATCGAGTGGTATCAATTAAATGGCAATCATAATAAAATGCAAATATGATGCAAAAGGGTGAAAATAATGCAAGATTGCATTTCATTCTTGACAAGAAAAGTGGTACAATTCCATTTGCATTTGACAAAAGGTATAATCAAAAAAAGATAAGGTACTCCTTTAGGTGATTGATGCCCTAGATAATCATGACATGAATGCTTTGTCTGGCGAATCTTAATATTTTTCTTGAACAGTCAACCTATGCGATGTTGGTCGATCTTCTGAAAGTCCTTAAGACTGCATTCTATTGGTTATAGTTGCCCTAAACTTAAGTAACTTATTTCTTTATCCTTCCAAACTCTAGTTAGGTTTAGCAAGGTTTGATCGTGATTTGGCTAGAGTTTGACTTGATTTGATTGAGGCTTTGAGTTGGTTTAGTTGAGGTAAGGCTGAGTTTAATTTGACATAGCCAAGATGAGGTAAGGTTCGATAAGGTTTTTCAAATAGGTATTTGATCAGATTTGGTTTAGATGAGGTTTAGGTGCAACATTTGACATGAAAGGTTAGGAGTTCAAACATAGTGACAAATTATGGCCAAACATTCTTGATTTTGACTTGGAGTTTAGGCTGGTTGACATCATGAAGTTAAAAGTTGACATGAAATGGTCAAAGGTTTAGACTTTTGCAAACTGATCAAGAAGAGGAGATGAGCATTCTTTCACTTAGATTTTTTTAAAATCTTATCACAACACTTTTTTAGCTTTCAAATGTGGCAATTTGTTAGGTGCTAAACTTAGCTAGTGACCCTAGTTCTCAAAAGGTCATTTAAAAAGCCTATTAGTATGTGCCAATCCAAATTAACGGGTATTAATTAGGAAAAAAATTCCAGTGGCGGTTTTAGCAATTGGATCTCTTATTAATCAGGAAAAAAATCTGATAGAGGTTTTAGAAACTGGATGTCTTATCTAACTCATGAAAGCTGTAGACATCTTGAGATTTTAAAAGTCTTGACAGCCCTTTAATTAAGTAGGATGATTTTTTTCTTAGGGCTATTTAGGCAACAAGTGAAGATGATTTTAGGATTTTTTACTTTGCTCTAGATTATCTTTTGTCGAGTTTTCACTGTAAAGCTTCATTTTTTTCTTAACTTCTCTTTTTTTGATTGATTGCTTCATCATGCTTATCAAGGAAACTTAAAATTCTTCCAAAGAACAATTTCCCAAAGAATGGATTCATCAGTTCAAATAGCCATGCTTGGTCAAAATGGATTTTTTAAGGTATATAATACCAGCTACGATTTGAGGTTCTAAAAGAAAGGGTATTTAGGCCAAATTTTATGTTTAAGGTTGATCAAATTAATGATCATACCTAAAGGTTTCCAGCTTTAGGTGCCCTCATTTTCTTTTCTTTAGTTTTCTCTTTCTTAATTTAATTTTTCACTTTAATTTTTTATTAATCTTTTTTTTTTCACTTTGACTTTGACTTTGACCCTTTCTTTTAGGAAAATCTAGACTTCAATGACTTGGTAAATCCTACATTTACCCCTTATGTAAGGCATTTTGATAATCATAGAAGAGGCTATCTACCTTATTTTCTTTAGAGGCTTTTCATGCCCTCCAATGTAGAGGGTGATTTTTGACTAAGGTTTTTGAAAGAATGAATTTATTAAGCTTAAAAGGGTTGCAAAGGGAACGATTTTATAGTTTGTGAAAGGTCAAAAAGAAGATAACCATCTTTCATTTCAAATGCCACTATGCAAGCTAATGAGTCACTTCTTAAGGAAAGGTTCTCTTAAAAAACATGTTGAATATCTAATCACATGATGTTGCATTCAATTTTGTTTTCCTATTTTTTTCCCAAATGCATGCATCAATACTTATTTTATCTCCATGCTTGAAGGCATGCTCCCCAAAGTCATTAATTGGCCATAGCCACAAATAATCTTAAGTTTCAATTGGCCAAACAAGTTCAACCAATTGTGCTGAAGTCCTATATTCTATTTTCCTTATGTTTGATTGACCTTGGTAGATCTGATGGCATAAAACTTTCTTTAAAATTTCATCAAAGTCAATTTTGCCAAACAGATTGACAGTTCAAAATTGATCTCTAGGAGTTCAGTAAAAGTATCCATATCACTTTTATTGAAGCACCATAAAATGCGAAAAATAAATAATGTAGATAAAAATTTATAGTCAAAGGGTTCAAGTTAAAGTGCAGCATAAAAAGGGCACACAAGATGAGATACATCATGCTAAGTCATTTTTATCAATAATACTAGATAAAAGACACCTATAGATGGGATCCCAATAAGCAAATAGGCTTTTATTCTTGACATTACATGGAAATAGACTTAAAAAGAGCAGCGGTTTTTGACATGGTCCCATTGTCAAAGGTAGATTTTGGTGAGTTCAAACAGATCTCATACTTATCTTTGACACTAATCATGTTCATAGCTGGTTAAGCATAATAAGCAGGAGATTTACATGAGATTTGGTCCTTGATTCACTCTAAATTATAAGGCCTTTGAGTCAATCAGGCTCTATGCCCTTTGCTTGATAGATAAGCAATTTTTTGTGTCATGTCTTGGTGCCTTGGCATGGTAGTCATAATAGACGTTAACATCATACCACTGAAGGTATGGGGGTTTCTTCTCAAAAACATAAATAAGAGTGATAAAGTGTCCCTAAAGTAATGGCTGATAGAGCTTTTTATAGGTCATAGGAATAGGGTCAAGCTATTATCTATGAAGGTTTGCCTTTTGATTGTTTTGAGCATTGTTGATAAGGGCATTAGCATTTTAGTTCACAAGAGAATGATTATTTTGTGGAGGATTTGGTGGGATAGCAAAAGACAGGTTATATGTTGTAGCATAGACTAGCTAATGAGCATAAGGAGTCATGATTGGACTTAAGTAGGTCATGTTCAGATAGTATAGACTAAGCACCTGATGTTGATTTCATTAGGATGGGTTGGCATAGCTTTTGGCATTCACTTTACCTTCCTACTTTTCATTGGCAACTGACTTTTTACCTAATCTAGAAGATTCTTCCGCTAATATTCTACCACTTTTGATTGCAGCATTGATCATTTCGTCAGACAAAACTAGGCAGTGAATTTCTTATTGGCATTTCCTACTAACTTGTCATACTATAGGATGTGTAAGGCATTGATGAATGTCATGGTCATTTCTTTTTTAGTCAAAAAGGGCTAAACCATGGTTGCCTCTTCCCTCCAACACTAGGCATATTGTCTAAAACTTTCATAGCCTTTTTCTCCAAGTTCATGAGAGAAAATTGATGAGAGGCATAATCTGACACATGCTGATATTTATTCAGAAAAGCCTAAGCCGAGTCAGTCCATGATTGGATTTTTAGTACTGTCTAGCTCAATATACCATCATGCAGTTACCTTGTTAGGTTGTCTTAAAAGCAATGTATGAGAAGCTTTTTATTCTTGTCATGTCCGACCATTTTTTTGAGTTACATCCAACATGCATAGTAGGTCAATAATTTTGTTGAACATTTTAAAGTTCTATGTCTTGAACTTTGAGGGAATGATAAAGTTGACCACCAAAGACAAAGATTTCACATCAGTGGCTTTAAACTTATCACTCTTCTCTATAACTTTAAGGTATTTCTCGATAAATTTATATTTGCTTGTGTCATCAATGAACAATGTAGGTCTTAGGCTATTTACCATTTCTTGCTCATCATGATCAAGAGCTATGGGATCGACTGGAGAAATTTTGTATTTACCCCTTGAAACATAGGGATGAACTAATTCAGCAACATAAGGTTCAGATGGATTACTCGTGGTACTAATAGGGCTAGCATCATATTAAACTGATGTTCATGGTGAGCCTCTTCTTGGCTAGCTTTAGTACTATGATAGGGTGATTCTTTAAGTTAGACAAATCTTTTTCCATAACCATGGTATTGGCCAATCCCTGGTCTTTCACTGAGGTGGTCATTAGCTCTGTTAGTTTCATGATCTGAGCTTGCATCTCATCTTGCTAGAGGAGCATTTAATTTTAGGACTTTATATATAGTAGCTTATGTCATTCGATACATGCCTAATTATTATTCTTCATGATCCTTTTGCGAAAGAGAGGATTGTGCTAGTGTGAAATGATTAGTTCCATGTGCTTGTTCAATTTCAGAATCCTTTGCACTTTTATGACCATTCCTGTAGTAGACTTTTATGACATACATTTATTGATGACTAGTCATAATGAAATGGCAATGAAGATGGAGCAATGACAGTAAATGATTATTGAGATTAATGCTATAAAAGAATTAAGTTAGTTACACAAATGTATGAGAGATAATTGGCTTGTGAGATAGCTTCACCAATTATGTCTTCCATAAAGCAATGAGCAAAGTTTGATTACATATGATTACATCAGAAAGTGTTTGACATGATTACATTTTTTAATCACATGCTCTAAGAAATTTGACGAATTTTATCCATGATCTCTAATAGGTATATACCTCAACTTAAAGATTAGGCTACCTCGACTATGTCCATTGTGTTTCTTCGAGGCATGGTCAGGTTTAAGGATATCCTTATCTCTATGTTGCTGATCCTTGTTCCATGCTTTGACTTCCTAAAAAAATCAAAGAATGGAAGTGAACACAAAACCTTTGGCCAATTGTCCCATAATGATGATTATGGTTAAATGATGCATGTAACATCACAAGAAAAAATAGGCTAGTGGTAAAACAATGGTAATAAACAATAACATAATATAAAAGAACAGAAACAAAACTAAATCATAACAAGTGCCCCGATAATAGGCGTTATGATGCCTAGGTGTAGACATGATGTGGATAACATACTGGTGTGTCCAGATTGAAACCATCCTTATAAAGGTGACATGTACCTCATGAATAAGATTGGCAATCTAGATGACAATGTTTGTATGTTGTCACCTAGTATTTAATATTAGTTAAGCCATTAGTCAGACAACATAATGATTTATTTGGGTTGGATATGACAATTTTTAGTGACATGGTTGCTTTGAGTGATGACATTTATTTGCCGTCACTTACTTATTGACAAAGGTCCGCCATAAGTCTGATGGCACAATGACATATCCTGACACTGAAATGACAAATATGGGTGACAATGTTCATTCACTATCGCCTATGTAACTATGGTATATAAGAGTAAAGTAAACATTGTTTCCCTAAATGTTCTTATTCTTTAGGTTATTCTAGCAGGATTCCGCAATGGTTTGACATAGTTTAGCTTGTAAGATTCATAAATATGGGGTTTAAGTTGAAATGTAAATTGGTATCGAATCACTTCTTTGATCGATAAAGATAGCTGAGGTACCAAGATCCTACACTTATCATACGCTTGGAGGAATAGGTTCGATCTAGTGGATGTATTTCCCTATGAAATTGCAAAGGTTACTCATGAGAGACATGGGTAATTTACACCCCTGAAGTTTTTTTATGCCTATCTAGGAGGTTACTCATGAATTTGGATAGCTCACTTCCTTCTAGTAGTCGAGACCTTAATCCCACCATGGAGTTTGGTAAGAATCTAATGCAAATGTGAGTGCGCAATGTATTAGGGACACAATTAAACCTTTTTATTTACCCTTTATTAACATACTTATCGAATTGATAATTGTTCAGGAACATGATGGTCCTTGACAATCAGATGATAAAATCATGAAAAGCTAAATATTAATAGACAAAAATGAAAAGTTAATTATATTTAAATAATGACCAAAACCTAAGAAATCGAGAACTAAGCAAGACACAATTAGTTATTGGCCTAGCTCTCTAAATTGGTCCCCAACGGAGTTGCTAAGCTATAAGTAATGTGCCTTAAAAAATCCTCATGAAAGGAGAAGCGCGCATGACTTAAATATGTATTCTTGACAAGGAAGTGTCCTTTGGAGCAAGATTCTTTCTTTTTTAACATGACTAGAGATCATCAGATGAATCACTTGTCTAACCAATTTTGAATGGCCACCACAAAGTGGCCAACACTTGGAGTCGCAACTAATCATTTGGTTAGGTGTGATTGGATGCCTATTGAAACCAACATTCTCTGCTACAAAACTTAAGATGTCAATTCCATGGTCTACATGGTCTAGAGATTTATTAGCTAGGTTTAAAAGTTAGTTATGTGTAAAGAAGTATCAACTTTCGTACGACACCCGAAATCAGTATTATAGGCACCTTATTTTGTCCAAGCCAATCTCTGGCAACCTAAAGCATAATCAAAGAGTGATGAAATTAAAAATAGAAATAAAGTCAGAAGACGATCATTAGGCGATGTGTCACCCAAAAAAAAGTTTTTAAAAAGGTCTAAAATGCTTATGGGCCGTATTAAAGAAAATGTAAAAATAAGGCATCAAAGGCCACTTTTCATGGTGTCACCAAGGTTATACACAAATTAATTTCCCATTGTTTGTGACCAAGTTGAGGTAAATCAGGAAGCCATAGGTTTGTACGAGTTATATTAGGGCACAAATATTGATACGACGCTTTTACGATGTGGAAAGCTTAAATTTTCACATGTAGTATCGATACAAGAGGGTTTGGTATTGATACCCAAGATATGGTATTGGTACCTAGCATGTTTGCACTGATATAGACATTGGCAATAGCTAAAGTTATGGTTTTTGGCAAAATGTATCGATAACAAGCATGAGTATTGATATTGGCCTCTAAGTTTTGAGACTGGAAACATTTTTTGCTCTCAGTATCGATACACAATTAATTGTATCAATACTTAGGAGTAAAATATACCTTGTGTATCGATACAACATGTTATGTATCAACACACCAAGGCATTTTTGCCCATTTTGAGCCAATTTTTAGCCTTTGAAATTTGATTTAAACATGTTTTTACACCAAGGAACTATTAGATAACATTGTAAACCTCAACTATGGGCTCATTAATGGATTTTAAACAAATTTTAAGCCCAAACAACCATTGACAAAGGTCACTTTCACAAGATATATGGTTGTAAAAAGGTGGCAAGCATATCTCTACTGTGAGGCTGCTGCAGCCTTTTTGCCTCTTTGCTCAGCATTGCAAAACCAATAAAAAATGAGTTAGCTAAGCATGGTAGCTGGACATGTCCCTTGGGGGTAGAAGAGAAAAATCAAAAGTACCCTTACATTGTCTCTTAAAAAGAACAATGATCAGCCAAAAGAAAAAGGAGGGAAGAGCCAAAAAAAACTCTCAGCGATCTTAGAAAAATCTTCATCCATTCCCATAAATATGTTAGCAACTTTAGCTCCAAAAACTCACCAAAATCATTATTCCATTGCCTTTCACTCATAGCCAACCTCTATTCACGTAGCTTTCGAAACCATCACTAGAAAACCTTCAAGAACCTAACTTTCCACACATTTTGATCCTTAAAAAGCCTCACCATCAACCATACCACCAAAAAGCTACTTTTATCTTTTTCTTGCTAAATAATAGCAAGGAGAATGAAGAAATTAAACCTACAGCCACTACTTCGAGAAAAAGGGAAGTTTAAGTTTTTTTAGTATATCCACTCTACCTTGATCTTTATAGTTTCTATTTTGTCATTAACATCATTTTAGTAAACCCTTTTTATGCTTTTTTTGCCACCTTAGGACTTTCATGCATTATTTATGGCTTTGGTTATGGTAGTTTATGATCTTGATGTTTTTCTTGGTGACTTCATGTTGTTTGTTTAACTAAGCATGCTTCTTTGCATTTTGATCACCATAACAGCCTTTGTCCATGTACTTCTTGCCATGTTCCTTCCATATTCATGTCTTCATCTGATGTTTAAAATATGCATCTTAACATGACATAAGTACGCTTATGCATTTCCTAGAAGCTTGATAGGCTCCATGAAATAAAAATGCCTTTTTAGCAAACTCTTTTAAACATGTTCATCCTAAGTATGTCCATGCATCTAGCTATCATCTCGATGCATTTTTTGTCATCTTTGTTCGGCATATATGTCCTCCATATGTTTCATCGTTTTATCGTACTTTGTTTATGTTGAGATGCATGCTCGAGTGTTAGGAAACCCGATTTCAAAAATATCCCTAAGTTAAGCACATGCTATCTCCCATATAGGGGGAATAACATGGGCATAAGATTTTAATGAAGTTGGTTTTTCCAACCTTGGGGGCAAAGCAAGTATTCAGTTTTAGATTCATGGAAGAATGAGTATAAGAGTACTGGTTTTTCAAAAATGAAATGAAGTCTTTTAGTTGAAAAACATGAACCCTTAGTCTTAAGCCAACCACCCTCATAGTGGCATGGTCAACGGGTTATTCTATCATCCCAAGCTATTCCGGGATTATGGGATGAACCCATGACACCATTTCAATCTCTCATATTGGTTATGGATGTTCGAATGTCCATGGCCCGAGCTCAACCTAAAGAAAAACCAAAACACTGAACACCTCCCCTGTTTTATTCTGGTAGCACAGTGGCTTAGTCTGGAAAAATTATTAAAAAAATAAAAAATGATTTATCCAGAATGTGTTGTTATTTTTCCCTTGAAGGGTTTCGAATTACCTTTGCAATGATGCCTCATTTACCTTCAGATCATCTCAAATGAAATAGTTACGATTTTTCACAGAGCCTTTGGATCCAGCAAGCAGTTTACTCTTTGGGCTATTTTGGCACAACAAACAAAATTTTTGAATCCCTTAAATATTTTTCCCATGGAGTTCACGAAATTCTTTTTTGAAAAGGTATTATTCATATTTTAATAATTTTGGATGAATCAGAAATGATTTTTTCAAAAGCCATCATACCTTTACTCTGTACATGCTGTCAGTGTCAAGACAGGTTCAAATTCAAAATTTAATTCCACCTAGAATGTGATTTTTTAAGATTTTTGGAATATTTTTACTTAATTCTCATCAAGTTACCTTCCCAACGGTACTTTGTTTACCCTTTGGGACCTCCGATTAAGCTCGAAATAAATTCTGAAGGAGAAACAGCATGATCTTATCCTTTATTTCTAACCTGATTTTCGAAACATTTTTATTAAGGCATCCGAATGCCTCATGATCTACTCGGCTCATTCTCATAACTTAAGCCTTTTAGACTCAGACCAACGCTAAACAAAAAGAGGAACATTTTAGCTATACCTTTGGCTCTTGATTTTTAAAGATTCCCTATTCTCAAGAATATGACCCACTCCTTTTAACGTCGACGATTTTTATTTTTGTGCATACTCTAACCCACTTCTCCGAGGGATATTCCAACCTGCTTTTACCTCAAAATGACATTAAATTTTCATTTTTAAAGATACTCTAACCCCATAACTCCGAGAGGATACTCCAACCTTGCTTTTACCTTAAAATGACATTAAATTTTCATTTTCAGGGATACTCTAACCCCACTTTTGCCTCAAAATGACATCGAATTTTCACCTTTAAGGATACTCCAACCCCACTCTCCATATTCCTTTCAAAATCCAAACTTTTTTCCCTGGGACATCCCCGAGTCATTAAAACCTTTTTTCTCCTCAAATTTCCACTGAACCTGATGAAGTCTCAACATTGTCATCTCGGTTATTCATTGATATCGAAGATAATTACGAGAAACATTTCGATCATCCCTCTTTTTTCATGTATTTTGTGTGGATTTATTTATTGTTCTCTTTTCCACCTTACTAATACATTTCCTTTTGTAGGGACCT
>JAQSVH010004500.1:0-12377 GCA_029448705.1 Adansonia digitata | reverse complement strand
TCAACTGCTGCTAGTTTAACCTTCTTCTCCTCGAAGTAATTATGACAATCAAAAACATGTTCTACCTTCCTCTCCCATTCCAAGTATAATTCAGGGTTATTTTTCCCTTGGAAGGTAGGGATTTTCATCTTAATACTACCCAAATTGCTATCTTGTTTTGAAACAGCCTTTTTACACTTTCGAGAATTACTCTCATCATAATAAGATTCCTCTTCTTCCTCCTCTTCAACCATATGTTTTCTAGACGATCTAAGTTTGGATAAGGACTCTAAATTATCTAATCTCATGCTTAGAAGCTTGAATTGGTCTTGGATAGCCTTCAAAAACAACTTGATATCAGTTTTAGCATTATCTCCTCCACTACTCATGTTTTAAACCTATAAAATTTGTTAGGAATAAAAATAGATTGGTTTTCTTCACACACTCCCTTACAAGTTTACACTCTAGATTCGCTACTTAACCACTCATGTTTCACTCAATTTTGGCTTTTCTCGATGATATTCTCACCTCTCTTGCCTTTTACCACTCAATTTCCCCTTGAAGCCCTTTAAAAAGAACTTTATAAATGATCTTACCAAAATAACAAGCAACAATGAAGTTATTATAATTTTGATTAATAATATCAACAAGAAAGATCAAGGAGGAGAAATTAACAAGAAATATGAAAGGAAACGAAATCAGCAAGAAATATTAAAGGAAGAGAAATCAATGAAGAGGAATAAAGAATTTTTTGCAAGATCTGAATTAAAGATCTAATAACAATCTTTTTTTAAAGATGGAAAAGGGTTATAACACTAGAACACACTTTTTTTTTGCTTTTTTTATGGATGATGAACAGCGAAGGGTTCGACCACTAGAACATTTTTTTTTACTTTTTTTATGGATGATGGAAGCACTAAATATAATAGAAAAATAAATGAAATCATGAGATTAAAAGATAGATTACACTTGACTTTCAAGAACCAAAGCTCTGATGCCAAATAATGCGAACTTTAGGATAAAAACACAACCTAAAACCTGATTGGATGAAATTGGAACCTTAGGATCGTCTTCAAAGTCAAGCAAAAAGAACTTGACCCCAATCAAACCTGCTAATTAGAACCAAAGTTATGACAATCTTGATCGCCACAAGTTACCTTGATAAGATCAATTTTAGTTCTTCTTTAAAGAACAAAGAAGAAGTTCTCACAAAGTGAAGAAACTCTCAAGATATTCTTTTCTATTCAAATCTGATGAATTACATGAATAAGACTACCTTATGTAAGCCTAAAATCTATAGAGTCCTAACTGAACAAGGAAATCCTAATCAATAAGGAAAGTTTATTCCTAATTCTAATATGATTAGGACTTATATAAACAACTTAAAATCCTAAACATAATCCAATTAATAAAGATAAAGTCTACTATTTATCATAATCTGATTAGGAATTATCTAAATAAATTAAAAAAATGAAAAGTCAAATTCTTATTAGAAAATCTAAAATCCTAAACTATAAGCCCATGAATACATGCAAATTAGGCTCCATTCATCTTGGGCATGTGAATTAGGCTGCAAACGTTATTCTTCATCTTTTTTTAGCCTCAACACAATGTAAAAAAGTGATCAATCTTGGCAATGCATTTGATTCATCTTGAATAGCCTCTTTTGCTTGCATTTCCATGATTAGTCCTTACAAAGCTTTCTCCATGCGTTTAGTCTTTACCCTAGTCATTGGACCTCTAATTCCTTGCAAAGGATCGTAAGAATGGTTGGAAATAGGTGTTTGTGCAAGTTGATCTCCATTATCCCTACATCGTATATATTTACAAAAAAATTAGAAACATCAAAATATCAACCTATCACACTTTGTTAGGTTTGGCCAACATGGATTTACCCATCCATGGCCTTCAACATTTTTGGAAAATTTATTATTTAGTCCCTACAACTTCCGAAGACTACTAAATAGTACAAATTATCATAAAAATAACAACCAAAAATCAAGATCAAGGTTTCAATGACTTTTGGTCATCATCAAAAACAACAAGAGATAACTTTTCCTTTATACAACAATCATATATCCTCTTTCTAGTAAATTTAACTCAACATGAATATGTAAAAAAATCATGAAAATAAGCCTACAAGCATATTTTAGCAACATATTATCAAGAAAACACCAAAGAAAATAGTATTAACATAATATCAACACAAACAAAGAAAATAGTAAAGATCAAATCAACATATACATGATAAAATCAACATCATATTGTAAAGATTAACATAATATCAACACAAACAAGTTTCATATATAATAAGAACAAGCTAGAATTAAAAAAATAAAACATAACCACTAAAATAAAGAAAATAGTTTCTAGCCAACATACTTTGCCTTTCAACATGAAACCAAATTCATGAGCTTAAGTATGATTTTGGCTCATCAAAAAGAAGAAAAATGCAAGAAACCAACAAAACTTGAAGAATTTTAGAAGAGATTATACCTTAGAAAGCTTTAAAACTTAAGAAAACCAAATTTTTTTAGTGTTTTTTCTTTCTAAAGCCAAATCCCTTATTCAAAGCTTTCTCCCATTATTTATATAGGGAGAAATTAGCCAAAATTGGCTGAAAAAGAGCTTGGCCAAATGGCTAAAAAAATCTCAAAAAACTATCATGTTTATTTTTTTTATTTTCCATTGATTTTTTACATAGGTAATTCTAATTTACATTAAATGGATGTGAACTAATGGTCATATCATAATATTTTCTCATATTTATCTAGATAATATCACTAATAGGCATTTAAAAACCAACTAAATTGGTTAGGGAAAAGTTAGAAATCAATTAGACTAGTTTCCATGAAACTAGTAAAAAATCCATAATAAAATAAAAATGAAAATCAGAATGTATCGATACATTGAATTTTGTATTGATACAAAAGACAATGTATCAATACCAACAAGCTTGTATCAGTACCTAGCTTTTTGTATCGATACGTGCACTTTTGTATTGATACTTGTTGGCCAAAAAATCATGGTTTTAGCTATGACATAACTCTGTATCGATGCAAACAATCTTGGTATCAATGCCAATAGCAAAATATTGGAATTTAGATGACATGAAGCCTTGTATCGGTATCTTAGGTCCCTATATCAAGACACACACACAAAAATGCAAATTTTCTCTTTCCTTTGATTTTTCAAACTCTTCACCTTAGTTGAGAACGGTGGGAACTTAACCTATGCTTCTTTAAATGACCTAAATGAGGCCTTAAATGATGACTTATGATACGTTAAATGTTGACCCATACAAAATGGGGTGTCTATAGTCATTATGCAAGAAAATATGTTTATTAAGGCATAAAAACAATGATGCATAAAAAATCTTGTATTTTTTTGCATCATGAGGCATTATGAACACTTAATCATGTAGGTATACATTTAATTTGTGAAACACTCATCAGTTAATTAAATATGATGTTTAAGCATGAGATTAGCTATAAAATGATGTTCTTTAAGGTTTAGAATCATAAAAATAAAGCATTTTAAGTGAAACCTATTAAAATAGACCAATTTTGCATTTTAGAATCAAAACAACACCAAGTTGGCCATAATGCACTACATGTATCGATATAGGGTGGGCATATATCGAAACCAATAGTGTTTTATCGATACTAACAAAGTTGTATCAATAGAATCTACGTTATTTTGTGTTTTTTTCATTGTATTGATCAATGCCCAAGGTACATGCTTTAAGTTTTTCGAAAAATGCTTAGAAAAACATGCAATTTTGCTTTTTAAAATCCATGATTTGATATTTTAATGCAAACCTTTAGTACTAAAAATTTGAAACTCATTTGAATGAGAAAAAATTTAAATTAAAACCATTTTTAAAATAAAGTTTGAATGATTTTGCGTATTTGGTCACATATATAAATTAATTTCAAGTAATATGCAACTAAAAGTCTTAAAATAAGAAATTTTCATTCAAACTATGTATGCACAAGTTTATAAACATGTCCAATGTATTCCAAACTTGTTTAAGTAATAAAACATGAACTTATGACAAAATCAAATGTCCTAAGTCTCATGTAAGCGTGATTGAATATGAAGCATTAAAGAGACTTAAAAACTTATGAATGCATGTTTATGGCAACATATATTATAAGTAAGCTCTAAATGCTCCCTTTAAAGATATGCATATAATTTAGTCATGCATTAGAGCTTCATAATGGCCTAAGCCATAAGGTTTATCAAAATCAACCTTTTATGCATAAATCATGCTTAAGTTCACCTTTCATAACATCATTTCACAAATCAATTCAACATGTCATTATTAAGCACCAAATCATCAAATGCATACACGATTAAGCTTATAATTATTCAAAATGAAAAAAACATTAATTTTCATTAAAATTATTTTGTATCAAGATAACATTTCATAAGAAATTATTTTTCAACAATGCATTATATAGAAACATATATATAACATAAGTAGGTAACCAAAATACATTATCAACAAGTTAAATGCATAGAGGTTACCCATCATCCCGTTTATATGTCTAAAGCATCTAAATCTGTTACTTTGCTTTTTAACACACCTACAAGAACAATCACTTAGCTTTTAGTACCCAAATTTCTTTGGGTCCTTGAAAATTAGTTACTAAGTTAGTTGTTCATAGGAACCTACACTTGTCTCACTTTAAATAGAGTCTTTTTCTTGATAGGACAGGTACACAAGGTATGACCATGAAAATTGCAATGAGTACACTTTGTCATACTTACTTGAAAAGCTTTGTCAAAAATGATTTTATTTTCTTGTTCCAAGCTTTCAATTTTCCTTTTCAAATCAAGATTGACTTTCCTTAGAATGTCAATTCTTAGCTTGGAATTATTATATCATATTTCAAATCTTTATTTTCATATTTGAACTTAATTTTTTATTTGAATAATAAATCATTTTCAATTTTTAATTTTCAAATTTGAAATCATTTTCTTATATTTTAAGTTCATTTCCTCAAACTTAATTTCAAGTTCATCAAATGCATCTTGCAACTCATTAAATGTATAGGAATTTAAATTTGAAGAGTTTGAGGTTACCTTAGGCTCATTAAGAGCCATAAAGGAAAGGTTCCTAATTTGGTCATCCTTAGGGTCATCATTGAGAGAGTCACTATCATTCCAAGTTGCTATAAAAGCTTTCTTCTTCTTTTTTATGAACAATGGGCAATCACATTTGACATGGCCTTGATCATTGCCATTGTAGCACATTATCTTATTAACCCTTTTTATTTGAGATAATTGACCTTATTCATATTCATGAATTTTTTTTAATTTCTTGGCAAAGATGATCATCTCAACATTTTTACCATCCTCATCATTATCTTCCTCTTTTTACTTATAAAAGCCTTAAATGTAGCCAACTTTCCCTGGTTGTTCTTTTTTACGATTCATCTTTATTTCATATGTGTGGAGTGAACCAATGAGCTCATATAAGGTGAGAAAGTTGAAGTCCCTTGACTCTTCAATTGCAGTCACTTTAGGTTTTGTGACTTAGGCTAGCTATTCAACATTTTCTTGACCATCTCGTTGTTGGGATATATCTTCCTACAATCTTTCAAGCCATTGAAGATGTCTGTTAATCAAATAGACATATATTTGATTCTTTCCTTTAATTTTATCTTGAACATTTCATAGTCAAAAGTGAGCATGCTGATCTTGGACTCTTTGACTTGATTGGTCTCTTCATGTGTGATAGCCAACTTGTTCCATATCTCTTTGGTGCTATCACATAGGGACACTTTATTGTTGTCATTTGGCCATAATGCATAAAAGAGAGCATGCATAGCGTTGGCATTTTGTTGAACATCTTGGTGTCTTTCTTATCCTTTTCACTTTCTTTCTTAGGGACTTTTAAATCATCTATCATTTTTGTTGGGATGAGTAGGCCCTTCCTGATTATTTTTAAACTTGATAGTCATTGGCTTGGACAAATAATCTCATCTTTGGCTTCTAATAAGTGTAGTTTTCACCACTGAAAAGAGAAGGCCTCATGACTGAATTTCTTTCTTGGCCTATACCGAAAATATCACCAGTAGCCATTTTGCTTAGTCTTTGATGGATCTTTGCATAAGGATGTTAAGCCTGTAAAAACAAGACAGAAGTTCTAATACCAAATGTTAGTACTTTTAGTGGTGAATGAAATCAAAAGAGGGTGAATCGATTTCTCAAATACTTTGGCAAATTAAAATTTTGATAAATAAACTTGAAAATTCTAAACAATAAGTTTTAAAGTGCAAATTAGTGAATAATAAAAAATAATTAAAGAGCTAAGAAAGGAAGCAAACATAAATATTTGAGAGGTTTAGCCATAATTGTATACGTCTTCTATTTGAACCTCACTTGCCTTAGATTTCCCCAATTCATTAATTTGCATTGTCCATCTTGCAAGGACAAGGTAGAACTTTTGCACTTTTTATCTTTAAAAGACAAGCTTCTATCTTTTATGGCTAAAATAGAACCCTTTTTAACTATTTTTAAAGGCTAACTAAAAACCTTTCCCTTTTTATAAAGGTTTTAGTGTAAACAAATATGACCTTTAAAGGCTAGGTGTTCACAAGAGTTTAGGCACAAAGGATGACAATTTTGAAGATGGAATTACAAAGAATACACGAATAGATAGGAATAATTAATCCTATACATAATAAACTACTTAGAAATATGAAAGAGATGAAATATATAACTCTAAGCTATATCTCTTGGTTCATCATGCCGTTAAAGGTGTTGAAGAGGCTTTTTTACAACCTTGATCATGAATATGGACATTGGGAATGTTTGGTGGAGTAATATAGCTATTGAAGGCTTCATTTAAGTGATTCCTTTTTATTCCCTCCAGATTGTACTGATGCGTTATGTTGTCTATTGATACATTACCTTCATTCATAAAAATATGATCATTACAACCCATTGTATTGATACTTTTGAGAATGTATCGATACATGAACAGTTATGTATTGATATGTGAATAGTAAATTCTAGGTTTCAAGGTTAGTTAGCTATTGCCAAGCATTGTATTAACAAAACACTTAGGATATCAATACATTCATAAGAAAATCGATTCTAAAGACTTTTTTCATGACTTTAAAACTTATACAACTTATCCAAAAAATGTTTTATACGAAAGTGTGCATTAAAACCCATTTTTGAGTGTTTAAAGGTGTTAAAACATATTCTACTATTTTTCAAAGTATTTTCAAATAATTCATGGAAAATACTAAATTAAAAATATTTAAACACAAGCTAATTAAGCTTAAGCTTTAGTTATATCAAAACCAAGATTAATTCAAAACTAATATAGGTAATAGTTATGAAATAACCATTTATCTTAAAGTCACCACCAATCTATTTTGGCTAGATGAGATTGGTCACCTATCGGAATTCATATTTTGAGGCTTATGAAACCCTTAAAAACAAACTTTGAGGTTCATGTCAATACTAGAGATCACATAAAAAGATACTAGAGTCGGTTATAATCACAAGTAAGGATTGATCCCTCTCGTGGTGCTTGGAAATCGATATCTTCTTAATTACATGTTAAATTAAATTTTGACTTTTATTTAGTTTCAATATTCTGTATTTAATTATAATTCCCTTATTTCAAAAATTGTCAAATCTCAAATTTGTTATTTCATTCGAGAAAATTGAGTTTTGAATATTTTTAAAAGTCAAAATATCTTTTGCACTCTATCGAAAGATTGAAGGAATATGAAAGGTTAAAATATCTTCCACACCCTATCGAAGGATCGAAGGAATACCAAAGGTTTTATTTTTATGAATTTCAAAAATCCTAATTTTAATTGTTTCTGAAGAGGGTATACTTTTGTTTAAAATAATCGATGAGGTGACTTCCATATTCTAGCAAGCACACTTAAGGACTATTTCAATTTAGGGATATTACCTCGATTTTTGAAAAATTTTAGTTTTATTAAAAATAAAGGAAACTTATCCTAAAACCCAAAGTTGGTCAAAGAGACCAAAATGTCTTCTAAGATAATTTACTAAATTGTCCCTAAAGTATACCTTTAATGTGAAAGTATTTCGATGACTCTAAAGGACTAAAAATGATCATAAAAAGATGAACCTATCCCTGACGTGCACTTTCAACATAAAAGCATCCCATGATCACATAGGACTTAGTTTCAAGATAAATTACTAAAATATCCCCAAAGTATACCTTCACAATGGAGGCATCTTGATAACCTTAAAAGACTAAAAATTGATCATAAAATGATAATTTTACCCTAAATGGGTAGCTCGGACATCAAGGATGACCTAAAATATAAAATTCGCAAATAGGTCCATAAATTTCTCAAAATTGCATTTTAAGCCTAAAATGCTAGAAATGTTCCTAAATGACCCAAATACCCTAAATTGGTAATTTAATGTGAGAAAAAACCTTTTTAACTCTAAAATGCAAGGTTGCACCTAATGGAATACAAGTTTTCTTACTTTTCAATTTAGTCCTTGCATGGTTTAAGATTACAAAAACATATCAAACTCATTAAAATCAACATTAAAAACATACCAAAAATCACAAGGACCATTCAGCCAAGTGCATTTGGCCTTGGAACAATTTTTTATTTTTTTCAAATAAGCCCTTAAACTTTTTAAAATTGCAAAAGGACCTCTAAAAGGTTACAAATGTATAATATGCATTTAATCAAGTTAAAAATTCATGAAAACACCCATAAAAGTCTTATAAGGTATTTCGTCAAGCTTTAATGGCCTTGAAAAAATTCTTGCAATTTTTGCATTTTGGTCTCTATATTTCCCAAAATTACCAAAAAATAAAAAAAAACATTATCATCTCACCCCTATAAGATTCGACTAACTTGGAAATACCTATCCAAAGGCCTTAAAAATTTTTAGGGAAATTTACAACTTTCAAACTTTATAGAATAGTATCAAAATATAAATAAAAAATTATCCAAGTGCCACAATATTTTTTGACCAAACTCAATTAACCCAAAATTTTTTTTTTCAACATAAAGGCATATTCTAATTTCTACCAAGCTCAAATCATTAATAACATATATGAAATTATGAATAAAATAAATGTATAAGCATACTTAATCAATAATTCATATGAAAATATCAAGGAAAATAGTATAATTATGAACATATTTACATGATAAAATACACAACATACCAATAAAGCATGTTTTCACGATGAAAATCAAATTTTTATTAAAAAAATCAAATTTAACAACTAAATCAAGAAAATTTTCCATGGCTTTCAACATTTAACCTTTCAACATAGATTAAAATTCATGAGCACAAGTGATCATTAAGCTCAGTAAAAGGAAGAAATATGAATGAAATGCATGAAATCAAGGTTTTTTTTTTTCAAGTAAAATTACCTTTAAAAGCTTGGAAACTTGGAAATATTTGAAAATACTTAAGGAATTTTTGTTATTTTTGCTATGGAAGTGTTAGCAACGGGCTTCCCATGAAGGAACATTATAATTTATAAGTATTTCTTGACAAAAAAATTTCTTTTTGATAGGGACTCTTCCTTTTTTGATGTGATTGGAGTGAACAAGTATGGATTCTTGGCTTTTGACCATGAAAGAGGACCGTCGCTAATTAGTCTCGGGTGGCCACCATAAAATGGCCAACAAGGAGTCACCACTGACTATTAGGATAAACAAGATTGGATGCCTATTGAATCTGATATTTAGAGTTACAAAACTTGAAACATTGATTCCATGGTTTATGTAATTCAATGATTCATTGATTAGGTTTGAGAGTTAGTTACGCAGAAAGAGGTATAAACCTCCCAACATGCTTGAAATTGATACCTTTTTAGCCATATCTTAACTTAGTTTTGACTCTCTTAATTTTGACTTATCATTATTTAAATATAATCTTCTTTTTATACATAAATTTGAATAAATAAACTTAGGTTCTAGAGAAAAAATTAAATCATGTATCTGCCTAGAGAGGGGAAGAACACAGAGATTTTTTATTGAAATGTTCTCCTGATTTAGTTTCTGAAGCACTAAAAAGATATTGATAGGAAACATTACCTTATAATTTACAAAAAACAAATTTTGGAAATATGGGTGAAAAATGATCATAAAAAGGAAACATTTTAGCATGATGGAAAAAATTAATATCGTATAAGATAAATCACATAAAACAACAAAAAGGAGAACGAAGGGATGATCAAAATATATCACATAATTGTCAATGGTTATCTTAAAAGAACTAAATGAACAATTTTGGAAATGAGTTTAGATTCATTAATTAATTAAGGCATGAAAACTGAGGTTGAATTTTGCTAAAGTTTAAAGTGATCTAGGGGAGAAAAAATTTAATTTTTTAACAAGTTTTGAAAAGCAGGGTCAGAGTATCCCTTTGGAAGCTAAGGCTGGAGTATTTTCTAAAAATGAAAATTTTAGTGATTTTTTAAAGTCGGATGACATTTGTAAAAACAAGGTTAGAGTATTTCCTTGGAAAATAGGGTTAGAGTGTCCTCATAGATAAAAACTTTGATGATTTTCAAGAGACAAACTTAAAGCATTTATATTGACAATGGTTTAGTGATTTGTTGATAAAATGACATTTTTTATAAATTCTTGACAACATAGGTGAGTTTTGAGTAAAAAGGAAATTGATAAAAATAGTTGACATGATGAAGATTACTTATGCTATGGCCTAGACTATGGGTTCGATACATATATTTTAACTTGAAGGGACTAATTGATGCCACCTAGAGACATTCAAATGTCTCAAAGTGGGAATTTGGAAAAATTAATTGTTTTTGGCTAATGCTAAAAATAATAGACAACATCTGCTATCCCTCTTTCCAAATTTATTCTGGGCAAATTTGAAGGTGTTAGGAGTCGGATGATACCATCAAAAAGATAACTCAATAAGGTTTAATGTAAAATATTGCAAAAGTCCCTAAAAACTACTTTTAGAGTGAAAAATAATTTTTGAAGCTAGGTCATTCAGGACACTAACAACATGTGCCAGGGAAAGGGTATAATGAACTTTGAAAAATTATTCCCAGTTCATATAGAATCGTGAAATCATAAGCAATATCTTTTTGGAGAAGGAATTTCATGAAAGTTTTATGAAAAATATTTCAAAAATTCAAAAAAAATCATTTGATGGGCCAAAATTGCCCAAATAGAATGCAGATCACTAATTTTAGGGTTCCAAACAACCTTATTTTGAATAATAATATCTCTCTTATTAGAATGATCTGAGGGCAAACAAGATATGATTGAAAAGGTAATTTGACACCCTTTTAAAGAAAGATATCATAAAATTATGAAGAAAGGTTTAGAGTTCAAAAATAAATTTTTAAGTCATGACTACAATGCTATCAAGACAAAAATAGGGGAGTTTTTGGTTTTTCTAGGTTTCTTAGGTCTAAACTCTAGCCTTGGACATATGAATGTCTATGACAATAGGAAAATAGTGACATAGGCTTCAGAGGTTCGTGTCACAATCCTAGAGTGATTTGGAACAATGAAACAACCTATCGACCATGTCACAAGGACTCTAGGCAAGAAACAATACACAAATAACTTGGAAAAAAAGTACTTTTATTTTTGAAAATAGGAATTTTAACCTTAAAAACCTTTGAATCCAATCATAAAGACTTGATTTATCCCTAAGACTAGAGGATCAATAAGATAAAAAACCTTAAGTCCATGTTAATCCTTATTTATTAAGGTTAACATGGCCTTAACTTTATGAGATTTCAAAAAATCAAATTTTAACAGCCAGCAAACAAGCACCTTGACAAACATTAGATGGACCAAACATGACATTCATGTAAATGGGCATGGATAACATGTTTAGACATGGAAAGATGGCATTTTAACCTGATATTGGTAACAAAAATGGAAGAAACTAATGATAGAGTATATGGACATATTAGTTTCATGAATGACAACAAAAGTTTTTCCATGGAAATGTTGTGAGCAAGCTTAAAATGAACAACTTGTTAGAATATCAAGGGAGCTTCAAAACATATTTTAAAAAAAAGCTAAGCACATGGAAACAAAAAAATATGGTAGAAGGGTCAATGAAGCATAAAAGATCCTAAGTCTACCACATCCAAGGCCATAATATGCATGAGTTTTTCTAGGAAAAAAGATCATGGTTTCATGAATTTTTAGCTTATTGAAATGATGAAGATGATAAAAAATAACTAAAAATTAAAAAAAAAAACCAATAAGCCTTAAACTTTAGCCTTTCATTTAAGTAGTAGCTTTGAGCTCATTTTTCTCTTTTTTTTGGGGTTTGTTTTAAGAAAAGGATGAAAAAAAAGAGCTTTTTGGCTATAATGTTGATGGAAAAGAGTTTTAATGACGAAAGTAAGTGAAAGG
>JAQSVH010004489.1:0-12378 GCA_029448705.1 Adansonia digitata | reverse complement strand
TCTCGAGCTTCATCTCGAGACATTCAAATGTCACCATATCACCCTGATCAACCTCGAGAACATGCTTTGACCTCCTATAGGCTCATATCAAGGCACAAACATACTTTACATCTTTACCATCCTTGTTCACAATAATTTCTTTTGCCAAAAGTCGTCAAAATGCTCACTCATTTTCTAAATCAAAAAGTTTTGTCAACTTAATTTTTCTAACTCAATTTCTCTAAAGAGTGTCAGACATGTCATTTTTGGGGATACTCTAATCCCGACTTTCCGAGAGGATACTCTAACCTTGCTTTTCTAAATTGTCAAGATTTAAAAATCTTCCTTTGTTAAAATTATTTGTCATCTACGAGAGTACTCCAAACCTGACCTTCTGAGGGGATACTTCAACCCTGCTTTTCAAAATTGACAAGATTTAAAAATTTTCCTTTGTCAAAATTATTTATCATCCATGGGGATACTCAAACCCTATCTTTCCGAGGGGATAGTCTAACTCTGTCTTTCAACTATAATTAAATTTTTCTCCTTTCTGAACTTCCATAGATGTGTTAAGGAAACCTTGCTTAATCAAGGAACCTAGATGTGTCTTGAAAATTGTCAATTTGATTATTCCTAGATAATCGATGCCAATTGTGAGATAAATTCCAATATTCCATCTTTTCCTTTTATTATTACATTGAATGGTCCATGTTATGTTACTTCATTCGTTGCTATACTAACATGATTTCTTCATGATGATTATTTACATGCATGTTTTCAAAACATTTCAAGGAAAACTAAAGGTAATATTTCTCATGGGTATCTCTCTAGTGCCCAAAGTGGAGCATTTCATTTTCAAAGTAAAATCTAGAAGTCATTTTATTGCAAATCTTTATATTCCCCTTTTCTTCAGGGCATGTATGAGATTAAATCTTTTCATCAAAACTTAGATTTTTATTTCTATAAAATTCATTCATTAAAAAGGGGTTTTATTGAAGTAGCAACGAGTTAAGATTGAAAAAAATGAAACTAAGATAAGACATAGCTAGTAAGGTACTGATTTTGGGCATCGTGAAGAGGTTCATACCTCATCATGCGTAACTAACTCCCAAACCCAAATAGTGAATCTTTGTACTACGTAGACCACGAAATCGATATTTTGAGTTTCATAACTCAAGACATAGGTTTCAATAGGCATCCGATCATGCCTAGCCTACAATGATCAGTGATGACTCCAAGCGTTGGCCATTTTGTGATGGTCATTCGAGACCAATAAGATGAACAATTTGTCTTATGGTCCCTTTCACTGCATCACAAGTTGAGAATCTGTACTTTCTCATTCTCATTACGTCATGAAAGAAAAGTCTCGGTCAAGAAGACATTTCTAAGTCAAAAAAATATTTTAAGTCATATATACCTATAGATCCATAGGGATCAACCTTGAGGTACGTTGCGACAACAATAACCTTGATTTTCTTCATGAAATATGTTAATGTTGATTTTGTCATATATATATGTTCATGTTGATACTATTTTCCTTGGCATTTTCATGTTATGTTGATAAAATATGTATATATGTTTACTTTCATGATTTCTTACATGATGATATTGATTTGAGCTTGGTAGAATTAGGATATATGATTATTGTGCTATAAAATTTTTGATCGGTATTTTTTTGGTTGAAGGCTAAAACTCATAGTGGCCTTTAGATTTAATTTTATTTGATATTTTTATGATGATTTGTATTATTTTATGATTTTTAGAAATTGTGAAGACTAAAAAAATAATTTTTTCTAAATTTTTAAAGCTTTGGATAAGTAGTTTCAAGCTTGGGCAAATGTTTTCAAGTGTGATTTGGTGAAGTTTTGATGTTTTTGGTGCTATTTTCTAATTGTAGGAAAAATAGAGACTAAATTGCAAAAATACAAAATTTATTTCAGGGCCTTCCATGCTTGACCGAGAGATTCAAATACCCTTAGGGGTGTGTTCCATGCATTGTTAACATGCTAAAATACATATCATACATTTCTTAGTCTTTAGGGGGTTTTTTGTAATTTTAAAAAATTTAGGGGCTAATTTGCAAAGCTTGAAAAAAATTGTTCCAAGGCCAAAGGTGTTTGGCCGAATGCTTCTTGTGAGTTTTAGCATGATTTCCATGATTTTTTTGACATTTTTATATTTAATTGCAAGTTTATTTCATGTTGGGATTAAATTGCAAAGTTTAGAGTCCATTAACAAAACCTTGCATTTTAAGGTCAAACTAGTTTTTTCCCACATTAAATTACTTATTTACGGTATTTTGGTCATTTTAGGAAAATTTCATACATTTTTATTTATTTTGGGCTTAAAGTGTAACTTTAGGAAATTTAAGGACCTAGTTGTAATTTTTGGCATTTTACCCATCTTTAATATCAACTTACCTATTCAAGGTAAATTTATCATTTTTCTATTATTTTTAAGTCTTTTAGGGTTACCAAGATGCTTTCATGATGAAGATAGTCCTAAAAGGTATTTTAATAATTAACTTCAAAATTGAGTCCCATGTAGTCACTAGGATTCTCTCATGGTAAAGGTATGCATTAGGGATAATTCATTTTTTATAATCATTTTTGAGTACTTTCATGTCAAAAGTATACCCATGGGTATTTTAATAATTTTGCACTAAAACCAAGTCCTTTAGAGTTACTAGGATACATTCATATCAAAGATATACCCCAAGGGCATCTTTAGTAATTTTGTACTAAAATCAAGTCCTTTAAAGTTACTAGGATATTTTTCTTTTGGGGTCATTTTGGTCTTATCAATCATGATTAGGTCTTTTAAAATTAGTTTCATATGTGTAGGCGAAACCAAGTCTTAGGACAAACATTATTATTAATAAAACTGAAAATTTTCAAAAATTAAGATAATGGCTCCAAGTTAAAGTAGCACATGGAATTTCTCCTAGCATATGGAAGAGGTTTTACACATTACTTAAATAACAAAATATCTTTTTTCAAAATGAAAAAATTAGGATTTTTTTCACATTTTCTAAAAATAAAACCTTTCGTATTCCTCCGACTCTCTAGTGGGTGCAAAAGTGATAATAGTGAAACCTTTTGTGTTCCTCCGATCTTTGGTAAGTTATGAAAGATATTTTTATTTTTAAAAATATCTAAGAACCTGATTACAATCAAATGAAATAATAAATTTGTTTCATAAAATTTTATTTTGATATATGGGGACTATAATTAAATATCCGATATTAAAACCTAATAAGAATCAAAATTTAAATTAAGACATAATTAAAAGGTATCGATTTTTTGGCATCATGAGAGGGATCGAGCCTTAATCATGATTGTAATCGAGTTCATGACCTTTTCACGTGATATCTAGTACTATAGTAGACCTCGAAGTTTGTTTTTAAGGGTTTTGTCACCTTTAAAATACAAACTCCAATAGGTGACCAATCCACCTAGCCTAAATAGATTGATAGCGACTCTAAAATAAATGATCATTTCATAATGACTATTTAGGGTTAAGTCGAGTGAGTGATTCATCTTGGGGATTTGATCCTCAAAAATATAGAATTATTATGATATGGCCCCTATAATAAAATATAATGATATATAGATATACATGGGAACGATGGGTACACCCATTTTTTAAGTCCAGTTGGTCAAGATTTGTATCCTGGCCATGTTCCAATAGCTTGGCGACTTAACTGGGGGTTAGTTAGAGAGTCAGGCCTATAATTAATTACGTGTTAACTAAAGTTTGATTGATTCAGTTTCAACTGATATTTAATTATGATTCTCAGTATTTCAAAAATTGTTTTACACTAATCCATTTTTGTGTTTTTGTTTTTTTGGGGATTTATGATAGGGTTTTATTTTCCATGTTATGTCATTAAAAGATTTATTTATCCTTCGTACACACTATACACGTGTAATAGTTTCTCCTCTAGACCTATGGAAGGGGCATGGGTGACCCAATATTTTAAGAGGGGGTGAAATAGCTCTGCCTTTTAAGGTGTTGGCCTTTGTTTGCACCAGTGAAAAGCTTATCAGGTGTAAATTCCCATGCTTGCCTGAGGTGTTAGCCTCGTTATTGGCATGGAAGATATTGTCACCCAAATTGAACTCTTTTCGACTTAAACCCACGATGGGTAAGTATACACACCTAATTTTGTCTGAGATTTTCCTTTTAGCAATTTCAATTATCCAAGACTAGGAATATGGCTATCGCCCCGATAGAGTTCGACCTTTGCTTGGTAATTTTCACATTTTTGTAACTTATTTCGTCACACATAGATGGTCATATTGACACGTGACAGAAAAAGTGCCATTTGAAGACAAATCTCGAATAGAATGATGAATATTAAAAAGGAAGATTTTGTGTTTGAATATTTTCTCACTAAATTTAGGAAATTATTTCTGCAGATTATATCACGGTCAAATTTTTGACTTTTATGAATTTTTTAAGATTTTTCATAAAACTCAAAAAATTGACTGTCGCATATTTTACTAACACTTGCGCAGTATTCATGCCAATATGCATTCCAAAAAATCAAAAATATTCAAGAAACAATAAGTATTGGTGTTTTACCACAAGATGTTAAGTTGTCAATTTTGTTAATTAATTTTGAATTTTTAAGTATCACGAGTGTTATGTTCGTGAAATTGTAGTTAAACTTATTTCAGAATTTCATCTTTTTTATTTTTGACAATTAATATTTTAGACAATATGTTGTATTTATATCCATTTTATATAATTTTCAATATATTATTTAAAATTTTCTCAGTTTCAAAATATGAGCTTTTCTTTACTTGTAAAATTTTTTATAGAATTTTCTCAGGTTTTGAACTTCAAAATTCTTTAAATATTTTCATTTAACCACTATCAAATTAGTTTTTCAAAATTTATTTTATTTTATAAGTTTTGCTTTTTTTTTAAATTTTTTATTTTTTAAGATACAGAGTTTTCTATACCGTAAATTTTTTCGGAAGGAATTTTTTAAGTTTAATATTTTAAAATTCATTAAATATTTTCATTAAAATTATATTAAATCAGTTTTTAAAACTTCCATTTATTTTTTGAGTTTTGAATTTTTCCAAATAAATTTCTTCCATAAAGGTTTTCTCATAAATTTTTACGAGTTTTGGATTTTAGTTTTTTTTTTTTTTTGCATATAAGACTTTTGAAAATCCTTCTTGTATAATTCAATACTTGAAATCTTTATAATTTTTTTTTATTTTATTTTAGATAAAATCTCTTTAATAGGCCTAAAAACTTCAAATTTTGCAAATAAGCCCAATAATTTCTCAACAAGCCCAATGACTTTATGAAGCCCATTTTCTTGATTTTCCACAAAGCCTATTTCATTCTCTAAAAGCTTACCAAGCCCATCTTAATATCTAATTTTTCAACGAAGTCAACTAATTTTTTTTCTTTCTAATTTTATATCCATTATTCAAAAATTTTTTATGGAATTTCGATTGGAATTTTCATATGATTAAATTCTTAACTAGATTTATCATGTGAATTTATTTTTTTTAAACTTTAGTTTGTCATCATTTTTTCATAGAATTTTCAATTAGGATTTTCTTGCAACTTGATTGCATTCATTTCTTTACTTCCAATAGTATTTGTTCTTACAAATTTATAATTTTATTTTGCTTATACATAATTTATTCTCATTTGCTAATTTAGTTACATGAAATCTAATTTGGTTAGAATTAATTTTTTTTTCCAATTGATTTAGTTTCATTATAACTAGATCATCAAGTTAGGCAAAAAAATGACACATGATCATCATGCCATCTAACTAGCATAATCATGACAATAGGATGGTGGTTTGTAAGAAAAGATGAAAAGAGCATGGACTTATGACACAACAATTATTATTTTTTAACCTAACAAGTTAACTTAACATCAAATAAATATAGAAAAAGAGAGAAAAAGTATGGAAAAAAGATGGAAAATTTAGCCAAAGAGGATTTTCTTTAAGAATTTTAAGTTTTAGAAGCCAAAAAAAAAAAAAAGAAAGTGAAAAGAGAAAAAAAAAGAATTTAACTTATTTTAAAAGCTTTCAAGGTAGTTTCTTCTTGAAAATTCATGTTATTTATTTTATCTTTTATTTTTATTTATTTCATTTCCATCTTCTTGAACTCTTGATGGTAGTTCTATGATCCTTACTTATTAAGGTGATTAAGCTTAAGCAATGGCATATTTCATGCTTTAAAAGCTAAGCTGCTATCCATGACCTTTTTTTTTTTTTGTTCTTGTTGTTTAAATTTCATTAAAATCATATTTTCAAAGTTTAAATGCTTTAAATCATGTTCAAATGAGTTAAAATAAATTTTAATATTGATGGACTTCGTGAATCATACATGGTTGTATTTAGCATTTTTTTTATTTTTATTTTTCCATATAGTTTGTGACTTCTCTTAAATATTCATATCTTGAGAATTTTTGTTTTGTGTTGAGCATGGTAGTATTTTAGAATGATCTTTACATGCATTTAGGTCTCGTTTCATGAAGAGTGAATTTTTAGGGGTCATCTTGTTAAATAGTTAAGATTTTAGCTGTTAAATTTTTTTATTTAATTTTTTAGGCCACTTAGGGATTGTTTTGGATCATGGAAGCATTAGCGGAGGCTGTTTCACAATTTTTACCTTTTTTTTTTCAAACCTGTTTATGGTTGTTTCCTCGCTTGGTTGAAACTTGTAGGGCTCAAAAACATAAATTTTCATTTTTAGGCTATTTAAGGGTATTTCTTATTTGGTCAAATCCTTAAGGACCATTTTATAATTTTTTTAAAATTTTCTAAATTTATTTAGAGGTGTTTACATGATTAGGTCAATTAGGTAGTGACAAGAAAATAGAAATTTTTAATTTTTAGGCATTTTGGGGGCATTTAATAATTTAAAAAATTAGGGATTTAGCTACAAATATCATAAAATTTTTGTTACACTATGGGTGCTTGGCCAAACGGTCCTAGAGTCCTTAGGTGAATTTCTTATGTATTTTCGACGTGTTTTGATGTGCATTATGCATTTTACATCATTTAGGGACCAATTTTCAATTTTAGGAATGTTTAGGGACCATTAAGGAAATTTAGCATTTTTAAGTCAAAATGGTCATCTCTAGCTTGAAATCATCCACTTACATTATTTTAAATATTTTTAGCATTCCATTGGTCCTTCAGTGGGGTGCTAAAAAAATTAAAACTTTTTGTGTTTTTTCGGTTCTTCACTAGGATACAAAATGCATTTTTAAGAATTTAGGGACTTTATGGCATTTTTGCATTTTAGGTTACTTTAAAAATCTAAATTACCCATTTAAGGTATTTCGGGCCAAAAAAATTTAGCATTTTAGTCAATTTTGGACTAATATTTAATCTTTGAAAATTTAGGGAGTCATTAGCAATTTTTGTACTTTTGGTTATTTTTGTCATCTAAGTTACCCATTTAGAGTAAAAATCATCATCGATTGTTCCTTCATGTCCTTTATGATTGTCAGGATACTTTCATATCGAAGGTACACACTAGGGGCATTTTGGTTATTTTTTAGAATCGATTCTTAGATAGTCATCAGGTTGCTTTTATGCCAAAGATGCACATTTAGGATAGGTTCATCTTTCTATGATCATTTTTTAGTTTTTTAAGGTTATCGGGATACTTTCACTTGAAGGTACACCTTAAGGGCATTTTGGTAATTTCTCTTAAGTCGAGTCCTAAGTAGTTATCAAGATGCTTTTATGCCAAAGATGTTCATTTAGGATAGGTTCACCTTTTTATAATTTTTTTCACATCCTTTAGGGTTACCATGATACTTTCACGTTAAAGGTACACCCCAAAGGAATTTTGGTAATTTCCCTCAAGTCGAGTCTTAGGTAGTCATTAGGATGCTTTTGTGCCAAAGATGTATATTTAGGATAGGTTCACCTTTTTATAATCCTTTTTATGTCCTTTAAGGTTGCTGGGATCTAAGGTATACCATAAGGGTATTTTTGTAATTTTTCTCGAGCCAAGTCTTAGGCAGTCATTGAGATGCTTTTATGCCAAAGATGTACATTTAGGATAGGTTCATCTTTTTATAATCTTTTTCATGTCCTTTAAGGTTGCCAGGATACTTTCACATCAAAAGTACACCCCAAGGGCCTTTTAGTAATTTTAATCAAGTCGAGTCCTCGGTAGTCATCGAGATGCTTTTATACCAAAGTTGTACCTTTAGATCGCGTTTCCATGATCCTTTTCCTGTCCTTTAGGGTCATCAAGATATTTTAATGTCGAAGGTTTAGGGGTATTTTGATAATTTCTCTATAATCGAGTCCTAGGTAGTCATCGGGATGCTTTTACGCCAAGGATAGGTTCGTCCTTTTATAATCCTTTTCATGTCCTTCAAGGTTGCCGGGATACTTTCACATCGAAGGTATAGCCCAAAGGCATTTTGGTAATTTTGTATTAAAATCAAGTTTTATGTGATTACTAAGATACTTTCATGTCAAAGTTACATGTTAGAAAAGGTTCATCATTTTAGATTGTTATCGAGTTTTAAGATGTTCTATAAATATTTTCAATAAAATATAAAATTTTCTTGTTAGAAAATTAAGGCAGTGTCTCCAAATTAGAATAATACGTAGAATTTCTCCCAAACTATGAGAGAGGTTTTACGGATTATTTTAATATCGAGATATCCTTTGCAAAATGGAAATCAGGTTTTTTATAAATTTTACATAAAAATAATAAAACTTTTTGCATTCTTCTTGCCCTCCATGGGGGTGCGAAATATATTTTGAATTTTAAAACCTCTTGTATTCTTTTGGTTTTTCGTTGGGATACAAAAGGGACTGATAAAGCATTTTTGTGTTCAATGGTCCTCCGATAGAGTGCGTAAGAGATTTTGAGTTTCAAAATTTTAAAAACCTGATTTTCCTAACATGGAATAAAAAATTTGTTTTATAAATTATTAAAATTCAAGTTAACACGTAATTAATAAGGTACTGATTTTCAGGCATGATGAAAGGGTTAATTCTTACTTATGATTATAACCGGCTCCTAAATCCTTCATATGATCTCTGGTATGATCACAGACCTCAGAGTTAGTATTTTAAGGTTTCATAACGCTTAAAATATGAACTCTGATTGGTAACCAATCTCACCTTGCCCAAATAGATTGGTGGCGACTCCAAATAAGTAGTCATTTCATAATGACTATTTAGAGTTAAGTCGAGTAAGCGATTAGTCGTGGCCACCCCATCCCCAAAAATAAGAAAATAGTGATAATAATATGGCCTACAAAAACAAAAGAATATAAAATAGTGATATATCAATAAATATAGAAGTGAAGGCCATTTGAGTCAAGCTTGGTCATGATTCATATTTAGGCCACATAGCGATAGTAAGGATTGGTACCTTGTCAGTGCATTTTGGGGTCGAGAGCAATTCGAGAATCGATTTAGAGGTTTGACTCAAATTTTATAAAATGAACTATATTGATTGCCCAGTCAGAATCATGCCCGATTTTATATGTCACAAAAAAAATTAGAAGCATATGGAGGGATAAAACTACCTTTTCCTTTCTATTTCTCTCTACTATTTTCATTTATTTGGAAAATTTAAATAACTTATTTGGATAGTTTATAACTTTCATTTATTTAGTAATATATAATTGTATTGTTTCTCATTTTAAAGTTTATTGTGATTTGAATTTAATATTTCTTGCAAATACTGACTTTTTTTCCTATTTTGGTGCATTTTTCATAAGCATATAAGAACACTTGCATTAAAATAGAATTTCAACTTAGGTTAATTGTCATATAACTTTATGGCTAAATGAGAACACACAATAATTATTTCCAAGAACTTCTAAGAGGTTTTTTCGAGTCAGAATTGGATCATAAAGAGCATAGGGACTGTATACCAAAGGGTTTTGTATTTGAATTGCTAAAGATCACACGTTTGGACCTCCTTTAGAATAATTTCAGAAAGTTAGTAGAGATATAGGATCAATGGGGATATGTAAAGCAAACCCAATTTATTGAAAACTATGGGTAGATCATATTCCTCCTTAAGATATAGATTGATGAACAATTTATTTAGGGCTGTGATTGAATTTTAGGATCTGTCATTCCGATGTTTCTTATTTAATCAACATGACATGACTCTAATTGTGGAAGAGATCTCATATCTGCTCAAGCTTGGACTTTTAGAAGCGAAGCCCATTTACTGTAAGAAATGCAATCTGATTAGCTTCCATAAGAAATTGGGTGAAGTTCTTGACATAGATTTTGAGTTAGGCTGCCATTATATCAAATAGAAGGGGAACACAAGTGTTATTTCTTGGCAATTTTTACAAGAATACATCTGACCACGCTCCAAAACTTAGAAGGCCCTTAACGCATTTGCCTCAGCCATGTATGGGTTAGTTTTTTTCTTGAGAGTATTGGGACATGTAAAAGCAGTAGTGGTAGACTTGTTTGGTCAGTTAGAAATGAATATGCACCTAATCCCAACCATTCTAGTTGAGATAATTTGAGCTCAATACATGTCAAAAGGAAAGTCAAAGGGCATTCTTTAGGAGTACTTTGTTGTTGTATATTTGGGCCCAGAGTTATTTCTAGGATGAAAGAGCTAAGAAGCTCTAACCTTATTTCTCATATTTTGTTCCTCTTCAGGAGTTCATCAAAAAAGAATGGTCAAAGTCAGGAACTAAGAGTCAATGGGTTGAGACATTCAAGAACTTGGCTTTTGAAGATATAACATGGAGAACACCTTGGTTTTTGCCAAAGCCTTTTTCTATCAACGTGGAGATTTGTTATTTGTGCCTTTGCTTGGTATTTGGGTACCTAGAAATGCACCATTTCTAGTTTAACGACAATACGGGCCCTAGTAGTTTATTTCGATGGCTTCAGCACTAGCCAGCACAGATTTGAGTAAGAAGGGGAATGATATAAAAGACCACTTCAGGCAACCGCTCTTAAATAAAGGCAAAGATATGAGTCTTAGTTGTATGCATATATAATAAAAACCATGCCAGGTTGTGATTCTTGGAGGAAAATTTAGGGATGTAACATTATTATTCCTAGCATAGATGGGCCATTCCTCGAGTATCTATCTGACAAAAGCCTATCATGCCTTTCGAGGTTGACTTGATTAAAGAAAAAGCTACCAGGAGTAGAAAAGAATGAGATGAGAATAGAGTAATTCAAGAAGAAGTTTCTTATTTAAGAATTGAAGATGGAGGCCTAAGAAAAAGAAGACTTGAGGATAGAGGGAGAGTATAATTTGATTAAAACAGACTATGTAGAGCAAAACAAGAAGTTAAAGCTTTTCGGGATATCGAGAGCTCCAGTGAGACTTCCAAGGGAATAATGGAAGAAATACATAAGCTTCAGGAAAAGTTAGAGGTTTGGAAATGTAAAGCCTTAAAAGGAAAAGTTAGGGGATCTATTTTGGAAAGAGAAAGAAAAGGGCATATTGATACTCGTCTCCAACTAAGGAAATCCATTGAGAAGAATGAATGACTCTAACCTACCATGGATGAGTAACTGAAAGGGTATCCTAACTGATTCGAGAAAGGGATGCCTTTACGATAACTATTCAGGAGATAAGACAAGAACAATCGTGAAGAAGAGAAGATATTCATGCATTGGTACAAGCCTACAAGTAAATGGATGCATATTGATTTGAGAAAGTATGGTCGATTAAATATAAATGAAGAAGATGGAAGGCTAGGTTCGCAGGCTGGTAGATGTATATTGATCATCTCATAGAACAAATTCACTTAGCTATCCTCCAAGCTAGAAAGATAGTAAAGAAGATTAAGCTCTTACAAATATAGATTAACCCTATGGGGAAGTGTGGACATGTACTTGAATTTTTAGCAGAAGCTCAAAAACACTATGAACAAGTTATGACCTTCCTTGGGTATAATCCATACATGATCAATAATGTGAATGTGTAGTTCTTTATAAAGTTAATGAAAATTTCTAAGTTTTTGAAATCTTTTGCTAAATCAAACGTTCCTATAAGTGCATTCATATATCCATATGTTCATACCATGCATACGTACATACATTATACATACGCACTCATACCTTTATTAATTTCACCAATTCATAAATGGAAATTTAACTTAACAAAATTTGGATTTTTTAAGGTTTTAATATTGCAAACTTAGAGAGACCAACCGAACCACCACCTACTCATTAGTAATATACTTGATATAGAGCAAGAAAAAAGGTTGAAGACTAATTAGCTAGACTAGAAAGATTAGAGGAAAGTTATTGTAAGGCCTAAGATGCCATGATGAAAAGACAAGAGGAACTAAAAGCACAAATCACAAAGATGATTGCTAATGGCAAGGGAGCCAATTCGCCAATAACCAAAAATTAGTATTGATACTCTTGCAGAA
>JAQSVH010004416.1:0-12386 GCA_029448705.1 Adansonia digitata | reverse complement strand
GATTAATAATTCTTAAAATCCTTCAACAATTGGTATGTTCTATCTCTCAAATGTGCTTAAATGACTACAAAAGAATACAACAATTGGATGAACTACACATTAGGACTTAAACACATATATTTTCTCAATAATTGGTATACATGTTCTGAAATAATCCATAATTAATATATCTTTTAGAATTATTGTTGGAATTAGTCCCTTAGCTTTGAATTAATCTTAATTCAATTTTTTGATATTCCAAAAAGAGGGAGAGTTTTAGGGGTTAATTTGCTTCCTTGTACTTCATTTATACATATATGTATGTGCTAGCAAATAAGAAGATTTCACATATGCTTACATTATTTATATTATCAAAATCCTTAATATTTTATGATAGTACTCTTAAAGCCAAATATGAACAACAATGCCATTGCCAAGTGTTTCAAAACATTTTTATAAAATCTCTAAAAGTCTATTTCATAGTGCTTTTAAGAAGGAGAGTTTTATTGAAACTCTTTAAATGACTAAGGGAAAGTTTTACAAGCAAATTCACCTTAAGTTTTGTCATATCAAAAAGGGGGAGATTGTTAGCTATATTAGTTTTGAATTAATCTTTGATATAACTAAAACATAAGCTTAATTAGCTTGTGCTTAAATATTTTCAAGATTAGTATTTTTCTGTGAAATATTTTGTAAACACTTTGAAAAATACTAAAATGTGTTTTAACTCCTTTAAGCACTAAAAAACGTGTTCTTAATACATTTTTTATATAAAACATTTTTGAAATAAGTTTTATATGTTTTAAAATCCTGAAAAACCTTTTAAAATTGATTTTCATATGAATGTATTGATACACTATGTGTATGTATCGATACTACACTTGGCTATAGCTAAATAACCTTAAAATGCAAAAATCACTATTTATTTTTCGAGACAGATCATTCTGTATTGGTACAGGACTGTTCATGAATTGAGATAGATCTTTCTGTATCGATACAAGACTATTTAAGGGTCATATTTTGGATTGTTAAATACAATGTATCGATACCCACTTAATTCTATTAATATAGAAGCATGGGGAGTAAAGGTAAATGACATTTTAAAGGCTCTAACAGCTATATTCCTTCACCAAATATCCCTAACTGCTATAATCATGATCAAGGCTATAAATAAGCCTCTCCAACATCTCCAACTAGTAGAAGAACCAAGAGAATTATGCTTAAAGTCAAATCTTTCGTTTTTTCCATCATTTTTACTAAGTAATTCATCTTTGTATAGGATTAATTTTGGAATATTTTTGTATTCTTCATTTTGTATCTTTAGATACAAATTTCATTTGAGCCAAAATTCTTGTAAACACCTAACCTTTAGAGGTTTAATTTGTTTATACTCAAATCTTTGTAAGAAGTGGAGGTTACTACTTAGCCATTAAAAAGTAGAGAAGGTTTCTACTAAGCCTTCAAAAGTAGTGAGAGATGATTCTATCTTAGCTACAAAAGATAGGGGGTAGAGGTTTCCATTTTAGGCTTGATTATACCTTGTCCTTGAAAGGTAGATAATTCAAGTTAGTGAATTATGGAAATCCGAGGCAAGTAAGGCCAAGGTAGAGAGCATAGGCAATTGAGGCCTAAATCATTAAGTTTGCTTCTCTTTCCCTTGTCTTTAATTATTTATTTCTATTCACTAACTTGCATTCCAAAGTTTATTGTTTAGATTTCTCAATTTTATTTATCAAAGTTTTAATTTACTAAAATTTTGAGGAATCAATTCACCCCCCATCTTGATTTCATTCACCATTAAAAGGTCTAACACTTAAGGTGAAGAAGTTTCACCTATGTAGGGAATTGTGATTTGATCAAAGCTCTTCCAAGTTGAAGAGATTGAATTTGACTAAGACTACTAAGGGAAAGGGATGTCTAAGTTGGTTTTTTCCTTAAACACTTTTTGTTGTTGTTGGTTTTTTGAGAAAATAGTTTTCTCTTAAAAATCCTCCCAAGTGTCGCCACCCTATGGTTGCAAACCATCATTGCCACCACTATCGTACCAACTCATGATGCCATGCTTCCCTTACCTTTGGTATATTCACAATTGCTGAATAGTTAGTGGATCTTGTGAAGGAAAAAGCAACCCATGATCAATTTTTGGTTAAGACTTGTTGAGTCTTCTAGCTAGCATCGGAGAATCATTGATCCTTAAGAAGGCTCCTATTATCATCTGTGTGGATTACTATTAGAGGCAAGATAAGTGTATTGCTCATGACTCTGATCTGATGCCAAGCTGCCTGCCTTCAAGTTTTCTCGGATTAGATATCACTCCAAATTATGATATTTGAGAGATAAGTCATCCTTTTTTAGATGTATGATTTAATCTTTATTAAATATAAATTTTAAATATACTAATTGCTTGTATCCCTCCTAAAGATCCGGAAGAAAGTTTGGCTATTTCCTTGTTTATTATTTTTGCATCATATTTATGCTGTTTCATTTAATTTTAAATGCTAGTATTGTAGAAGGCTAGACTTCATTGGGAATATGGATTCCCTTACAAGTGGTATGAAATGGCTATACAATGCAGATTATGTTTATTATGTGTAGCTTAGTTCATGGTAATTGACATTGTGACATCGTATTTATTGATATCTAGGATTTGGCCATGTAATCTTTGTAAAATAATTTTTGTAAAGTTTTTCTTAATTCTAGACAGCATGCTAAATGTATATTTTAATTAGTATTAAATTTTTTGGATTGGGAAAAATTGTTTAAAATCAATTCGGATTAAATAGTCATCAAAATGTTGAAAACTGCTATTGTCTAGCCCCTCTATATGCGATCACTAGGTTGATTTTTTTGAACATTTTCTTTGCTGTAAAATTAATTTTTTATATCATTTATATTTTGGTTTTTCAATATATTATGTATAAAAATTAATTTTAAATTATCTATATTTATTTTGACCTAAGGAAAACTAATATCAGCCTATATGTGTAAAGAACTAATATCAGCCTATATGTGTAAAGATCTCAAAGCTAGAATTTTTGAGCAAATTTGGAGGATCTATTAAGCCTAATGCACCTAGAAATGCTTGTGGAAACATACCACTGAGTTTTTGCATCTTAGGACAGCAAGTAAGCTAAATGAGATTCAATTTTTGGATTAATTTAATTGCTAGAACTTATGGCAATTGTTGCCCCACTCGTTTCACTATGAAACTGTGCATATAAATGGCAATTGGTTACTGTTTTGCTTGCTGCTAGGGATCGATCGTTGGTAGCACCTATTGCATGTTTCCAGCACTTAAAAACTGTCCCTAATCATCCTCTAAAGGTGCCAATCAAAAGCCATTTACATGGCCAAGGAGATTGCCTATACTGGATAGTAATCGTTAGAGTCTGATTGTGGCAAAGGGATATGTGTGGATAATAGTATATAGGATTCAAAATTAGCTTTTGAATCCAATTCCCTTCAAATTTACACATGCAAGATTTAATGCGGGGCATTTATGGTTTTTTAAAAGTTAAAGGTCATAATTTGATTTAGTGATAAATATTCATGATGTTAAAAAGCAATTATTTGGAAATTGTTTCAAACTAGATAGGATTGCATGTTTATACCCTAAAGGTCATAAATAAACTCTTTTGTTTAGGCTCATAAAAGAAGTCAAATTTGGATCATTAGCTTACAAGTTATAAAAGATTCTTAATAGTTGTTTAAGTAACAATTAAGCTATATTAAAATCTAAGTCTTATTTGTTGGTGTATGCCTTTGAACCAATTGGATTGGACATGGGATACACGGTTAAATAACATCATACATGTTATAAAGCTTAAAATAACATCAATTTTCATTCACGTTAGTGGTGTGATTGACACCCATGCAAACACTAATTAGATAAAGCCCTTAAAACATAATGGCCTTGCAAAGTTGGTAAACCATTATGATGATAAGATCCTTATGCATTAAAGTCGTGTTTCTAAAAATGTTCCTAGTCATTGTGTTGTTAAGATGGGGCATCGAAAATGCACAAAGACTAGTATATGTTAAACTTCCATGCATTGGATGTATACAACCCTTTG
The DNA here is from genome assembly GCA_029448705.1 of Adansonia digitata. Classification (NCBI taxonomy): domain Eukaryota; kingdom Viridiplantae; phylum Streptophyta; class Magnoliopsida; order Malvales; family Malvaceae; genus Adansonia; species Adansonia digitata. The sequence goes on along the minus strand of JAQSVH010004416.1, from coordinate 8,334 downwards.
ATCTCATAGAGGTTAAAGTATATAAGATACTTGGGGATAGTATGTGGATGCTTATTTTGTGGAAACAATTTCACCAAACATAGCCCAATTAAGAACTCCATTTGGTATAAGTCATTCAAGTGTATGTGAAATACGTTCTCATGTGCCAGGCATTTATAATGGTCTTTTGACTTGTGATACCAGGTTATCTTGTATGAAGAGTGTTACACTTTGAGTCCACATAGATGGATGCTTATAGTAGGCAGTTTTGGGTATAGCATGAATCATATAATGGATGAATGAATGACCCAAAGAGGATTCACCAGTTTGAGTGACATTAGAGACATATCTCGAGTGTTCTTGAATATGGTTAACTGAACTAAAGTTTTTAGCCAAAGCACAATGGGTTGCAAGTAATAGTTCCTCAAAGATCCATGATCATTAACCATGAGTTGTAAGAACTAATACGAATAGAGGTTTGGGTAAACACTGTACCATGTTTATCTTCTATCTGGGATATATGGTCAAAGGACCATATTACACTTAAAGGCTAGTTACCAAATAGTTTCTTGAAGTTCACACAGACTTTAACATTTAGGTGGTCATGATGGGCTGCTAGATCCCACTCTTGATTTATGAACATGATTAATAAGATTATTTTGTCTGGGCTCTCTTCCCTGCCAGTCCAAAAATATTCAATATACAAAATTAAGCACTTGTCCTGATGGAGGTAAATTTCTTTCAGGGGACATGTCCATTTTCAAGACCTATTTAGTTATGCTTAAATGATTGCAGGTACATGTGACAAAATTAGTGTCATTTCAAGGGTCATGAAAAGTAAATCTCAAACAAAAAAGAGACAAATATCAAGGTATAGTCAAATTTCTTATTTTTAGGAATTTTTCGTCAAATTTAGGAAGTTGATCGTTGTATATTTTTACTGATACTAGTGTGGTATTTATGTTGATACTTACTCCGAAAAATAAAAAATATTCAAAGAAAAATTCGTATTGGCATTTTTTTACCACAAGGCATCAAGTTGGCAATTTTGCCACTTATTCTTGAATTTCTAACTGCATCGCGAGTATTTTGCTCGTGAATTTTTCATTAAAGACTTATTTTGGATCTAGGATTTTCATCTTTACCATTTTATAAATTAATATTTTGAGAATTTAATTCATTTTATATAAGTTTCAATATATTTTTTGAAATTTTTCCAGTTCTAAAATGAGAGCTTTCCTTTATCTGTAAAATTTTTGATAGAATTTTCTTGATTTTTGAAATTTAAAATTATTTAAATATTTTCATTTAACCATCAACAAATTAATTTTTCAAAATTTATTTTATTTTATGAGTTTTGAATTTTTTTTATAATTTTTTAATTTCAAGATACGGAGTTTTCTACTCCGAAACTTTTTTGGTACATTTTTTTTGAGGTTGTAAGTTTTAGAATTCTTGAAATATTATTGTTTAAATCATATTAAATCAGTTTTGAAAAATTTATTTTATTTTATGAGTTTTGCATTTTCTTTCATAATTTTCCCATTTTTGAAATTCAGAGTTTTCTGCTTCGTAAATTTTTTTGAAGAGAATTTTTCTAAGTTTATAATTTTTAAAATTCTTAATATATTCTCATTAAATTCATATTAAATTCGTTTGTCAAAATTTAAATTATTATATGAGTTTTGCATTTTTTTTACATATAACAATTTTTCCTAGTATAGGGTTTTTCTCGTAAAATTTTACGAGTTTGCTATTTTTAATGGTTTTTTTCTTGAACATTAAAAATGATTTTATTATTAGATTAACTTAAATTGATCATATAAAATTTTATTTGAAATACATAATTTTTAATTTTTACAATTTAGTCTTTCTAATTAATTTTTGTAGTATAATTTTATATATTACACAAATATTGCCTAAAATATTTCTAAAATTAATGATGTCATGCATGATGCAATTTATAAAATGAAAAAGTAATAATTTTAAATCAAATCTAAGTAAAACAAGTCAAAAAAATAAAATAAATATTAAATAAAAACAAAAGAAAAAAAAGTCCTAGAATTTTCTAAGACCAATTTGGCCAAAGGGCTGTTTATGATCACCTAGATACTTATCTATCGAAGGTGCATCATAGGGATAGGCTCATTTTTTTATAGAGATATCAAGTCTTTTAGGCTTATTAGGGTACCTAAATGTAGAAGGTAGATCTCAGGGACATTTTAGCAATTTATGTTAGAACCAAGTCTTATGTGATCAACAAGATACTTTTAAGTCGAAGGTGTGTAGAAGGAATAGGTTCATTTATCTATAAAGTTATAGAATTTTCTAGGGCACTGGGATATTTATATGTCATAGGTACTCCTTAGGAACATTTCATTACTTTATTTTAAAGCTGAGTCTTTTAGAGTCACCAAGATATTTTTAGGTCAAAGGTGTACTTTAGAGGACATGCTGGTCATATCGACCATATTCAGGTCTTTAGAGTCGAGTATAGTACATTTTGTGTAAATTGCATCTTAGGATAAGTTTTAAATATTATTAATAAAATTGAAATTTTTGAAAATTAAGGCAATGTCTTTGATGTTATAGTAGTACATAGAATTTCTCTAAGAATATGAGAAGGGTTCACAGATTATTTTAATAACGAGACATCCTTTTTAAAAAAATAAAAATCAAGATTTTTCATAAATTTTGGAAAAATAAAAACCTTTTATATTCCACCCGTTTTCTAGTGAGCTACAAAAGATATTTTGATTTTTGAAACCTTTGGTATTCCACCAGCTTTCCAATGAGTACGAAAGAGAATGATAAAAATCTTCTTGTTCTTCTAGTTCTCTAAATGGGTATGAGAGATATTTTATTTTTCAAATATATTAAAAACTTGATTTTGGCATTCAGAATAATAAATTTGTTTCGTAAAATTTAATTTTGATATATGGGAATTATAATTAAATATTGAATATTAAAACTAAATAAAATCAAAATTTATGTTAACACATTAATATGCACCAATTATCGGGCATCACGAGAATGTTGATCCTTACTTATGATTGTAACTGACTCTTAGACTCTTTCATGCGATCTCTAATATGAACGTAAACCTCGGAGTTTGTTTATGTGGGTTTTGCAACCCTAATATGAACTCCGATAGGTGACTAATCTCACCTGGCCAAAATAAGATTGGTGGTGACTCCAAATAAATGGTCGTTTCATAATGGCTATTTAGAGTTAAATCGAGTGAGCAATTCATCTCGACAACTTTATTCCCAAACACAAAAAATAAGAATAATGATAATGATATGGTCTCTAAAATAAAATAAAATAACGAATATAGATATAAATAGAAATAAGGAGTATATCCACTATTTTAAGTCGGGCTAGTCAGGATTCGTATCTGAGCCATATTGCGATAGCTTGGTGACTCTGCTGGGGACAGGTTAGAGAGTTTGGCCTATAATTAATAACATGTTAACTAAATTTTGATTAATTCTGTTTCAATTGGTATTTAACTACAATTCTCGATATTTTCAAAACAAAAATTTTATTTTTTATTTATATTGAAATCTTGCTATATATTGTTCATATTGTTTTCACTAACATTATTGTTTTCTTGGCAGCATTATTTTTGGGGCAATTTAGGGTAAAGGTTTTTATTATTTTTGAAAATGTCGAGTGTTATAAAAGTTAAGTTGTTCCCTTGCACACGTTGTGCGCATGCATATGCATTAGACTTTTTTCCAGATATACGGAAGGGGCATAAGTACCTAATATTTTAGGAGGGGCAAAGTAGCTTTACCCTCTGTCTGGCCAGTGAAAAGCCTACTGGGTTTAAATTCCTATGTCTGCCTGAGGTGTTAACCTCGTTATAGGCATGGAAGATACAGCCACTCGAATTGAACCATTTTTGACATAAACCCATTATGGGTAAGGATTAGGGTACCTCGTTAGTTCTTTCTGGACTCAAGGAGCAATTCGAGAACTTATTTAGATGTTTAACCCAACTTCATCTAATGAACCTTAAGGGCCTCACCTAATGAGAGCCATACCCAATTTAGAGGGTACGAAATTAGGTACACATGAGGGAACACTTTAAACCTTTTATTCTTGTAATTTGATTTTCTTGATATTAATAAGTGTATGTTGTATAGCTATTATATGTTTTACTTTAATTTTTCCTCACATTAATTTATTATATTGTGAAGGATTTTTTGGCTTGACATTTATATCCCATGGAAATTTGTAAATTCATTTATGAATTTCTTTGCACAATTACAAAGTTTACATTTTTATATGCTCATGCATTCTTAATTTTTAGAATAGACTAAAACAGTTTCATTTATTATATTTCAAAGCATCACGATAAGGATGGTAATATTGGGGCAAGAATTAGCATGTTAGAGTCTATTCAAGAAGAATTTGGTCATGAAGTCCAGCGAACGGAAAGACAAATCAACAAATTGATAAAAAAGCTCGAGGGTCTAAAAAAAGAACCTTGCCAAGGAACACTCTCATCCTTGATGAATTCAGAAAGTCAAAATCTAAGACATTGATGGGCAGCACAATTAAGTGCTTTGGAGGCGATAGTCAGCGGAATAGGATAGGATATCCAAGAGATAAAAGAATAACTATTCAAATTGAAAAAAATCATCAAAAATTTTTTGGGTGATCCCTAAGAATTACCATTGCCTTTAACCCAACCTTTGAGACTTAAAGACTAAATGACTGGACCTAGTGAACCATCAGATAAAGATCCCGATCCCTGTCCACTCACATGATAAAAATAAAGCCACCTAATTTTGCACCCGTATGATCTGTCTTCTAACCCTTCAAGTCTTATTGATACTAGGCAGCTAGCTTTTGATGACCATACTAAGAAAAAATCATGAAAGAACTGTAATTCAATTAAATCCCACAACCTATAAGGAATTGTACTCTTTTATGCTTTCATATCAATTTGTTGCTCCTGAATACATTCTTCCATACCAAGCCCCTTATCTTGAATGGTACAACATTAATTAACATTATGAATACCATGTAGAAATATGACGCCATTTGATAGAAGCATGCTATACCTTCAAAAAAAAAGTTCAAAAGCTACTTGACGTCAACATAATGTGATTTAAACCAAGAATGAATGTTCCTGCTGAACTCCTATCTTGTTGTTAGAGGTATTAGAACATCCGGGGCAATGAAGTGATCATCGAGACAACCTTTTGGTTGATGGGACTTATAAATATAGGCTTTGTAAACTTAAGGCTTAGTAAATATAAGGCATGCTAATAAAGTGATCATGGAGGGTTTTGTAAATATAAGGTTCAAAAAGAATGTTTAGGACTTACAAAGATTTCCTAGCAGCATCAACATAATTAGAAAAATGAAGTGCCTGGAAGAGAGGTCTTTTTGTTTCTTATTCTTTTGAATCTTGTAAATGTACACCACCTATTAATAAATAAATCAGTGGGCTTTGGTTGATGAAACAATAGTGTAAAATCATGACACAAATTCCATAGATTCTTGCCTCTGAAATAATCTCCTTGTTTGATATTTAGCCATCGCTTGACATCTAATGTGTCTCATTAGATACTACTGTATTCATTTAATCCTTCATTTATTTATTCATTTATTCATTCATTCATCATTAATTTTTCCATTTATTGACATATATGGAAGATAATAAAGATAAATATTGATAAGATATATGTGTATTCATGTGTATTGAATTAAGTTCTTTTTCCATTTTTTAAGTTGAAATAACACAAATCACTATATGGAAGATATGACACTACAGAAAGAAATACAAGCACAAACTGTGAGTTTGATGAGATTATTCGAAATAAGCAAGTCCTTTGCACCCAAAAAATATTATTCACACTTCTACTGGGAATTCGCAAGAGCATAAGCTAAAAGATAATCCATTAACATTTAAGATGACAGTCAGCGGGTCTTTAAAACATGTAATCAGCAAATGCTAGCCATTCACATCAATATTGATGCCTCCTCACAAGGGGCAGATGCAAGAACCTTTACATAAAAAATTGGTAGTCCTTGACTTTAACTAGAAAAAAAGGTCCATGCAAAAGTAAAATCATGGCTAAAAAATTTATAAATAATCTCGTATTATATAAACACTTTTATCGAGGATTTGGAGAAGTACAATTTGAAAGTGAATTACCTCAAACTACTCAATCTTTGGGAAACCAGTCCTATAGTACATATTCATGCTGACTAAAGGGGTAAGAGGTAGCATATGTGAGACAAGAGAGTCATTTTGTTCTTAAATGCCAATAGAACATCGCCAATGGAAGCCAAGATATCAAGAAAACGAGGAAATCTATTCGGGCAGTGTCCTTCCCCCAAGCCTTTCATTACCTAGCAACCTGAACAAGTTTATCCCTGTACTTCATAGCTCTTTAAGTAAACTTTTCGATCTAAAGTTCTACAAAGACAAGAAACTCAAGAAATAATTCAAGTGATTCTCATAAAAAGAAAAAGAAAAAAGATAAAGGTGTACAATCCCTTATCAATTTTCTACAATGAGCTTTTTCCTTAACTCGCTCAGAATTTGATGATCTTTGTTATTCCAACAAAGCCTAGAAACCTTTCTACTCAGAGTGGTATAGTCCGAGCTTCAGGATGCAACACTTTTTGTCTAAAGATTTGATTAACCAATGCATGTTGTTTAATGTGAGGATAATTTGGTGTATTCAGTGTGGTTGATTAGGGAATCACATGCTATTGTAAATTTTGGCTTGAATTGCCTAGATGCTTACCTGCTATGCCATAAGCTTTTGGATTCATATTCTTTGCTAAAGAATTTAGTGAAGAGTTATATAGTGGTTGTCTTCACGACATGATTGAGATGATAGGAAATAACCACACTTCTTATTGAATTTTTGAGCTTGGTCACTTAGAGTTTGATATGCCTCCTGATTTCCCACTAGCTAATTTACAATTTGACCCTTAGGGATGCCAATCTAGCAAAAATTTGAAGTTGGTCGAGGCTTATTAATGGTGACTGGTCTAAGGATCATCGACCTATGGTAGTATGCCATTCATAAGCAATTTCTATCTTGACTCTAAAGCTCTGTATATTACTTTTTAGAAATAGTAAATTATGAAATGAATTTTGGTTTGTAAATAATATGCATACTGTCATTGACCATGGATTTTGTTAATAATGATTTCTAATATCTAAGATAATAAGAAAATTTTAAAAAAATTTCCTTTGATGGATGATCACCATTAGGTTGAACTTTCTTAAAAAGGTTCTTCACTTCCACATATATGATTATTCCAAATATTTAACTATATACCTTTCACAATCATGAACCTTTCACATCCAAATTTTTTTCTATGGATTTTTTGAAGGTCTTACAAACAGGTTATGCTCCTAAAAGATTCACATAGTGATAGTTTGATAAATATAATGATAGTAATTTCGAGATCTCCCTCATTTCGATAACCTTTTGCCATGACTTCCTTGACTCTTTCTTAAATCCTTGATTTAGAAAGAATGAGAGTACAAATGAACCTAAAACACCTTTCTCTTTTGGATGAAACCTTTTCGACTAAATGCTTGATAAACAAAATTTAAAATCTAGAATGTTTTCCATGCCAATTCAATTTTCTCTTAAGGGCATTAGTGTTTATAAAGCTAATAATGTTGAGGCGCATCCCTTAAGCCTTTAAAAATTGAGTGCAATGTCATATCATTGAGGTGTTCAAAATGATTTCAAAAAGAAAATAACCTTCTTGCTTAGCTAAATGTTTGCTAGTTCGAATGGTTATGTTGAAATGAAACATAACCTTCTTTTTCTATCCTTTCACAAATATAAAAAATTACCCTTTGTGGTCCCTCTGAGCTCAATAATAAATTTTTTCTTTGAACCTTAATCAAGGATCACTCTTCATACTAGGGTAAATGAAGCAAAGCTTCAAAATCAAAATAAGCAAATTTCATCTTAATGTTACTAGAAGAATAAGTTTGTTGTCACGAGAAAGTTAGAAACCAAGCAAAGTTTAAAAAAGTTCTAGTTTCAAGTTCAAATATTCAAAGTAAAAAAATTAAAGAAAGTTCAAATTTTAACTTTCTCAAAGTAGAAAAAATAAATTAAGAAAGTTTAAATTTCAAGTCCTTTCAAAATGAAGAATGAAGCAGGTAAAAAGAAATGAAAAAATGTAGATGTGTTTCGCCTTGGAAGACATGCCGGGTCGAGTTCTGCTGAAGAAAAATGATCCTTGATTCAATTACCCTTAAACATTTGATTTGGGCCTATTTATTGTTTTATTGCCAAACCTCAAACCATGGCCTACATTATGTAACTCTAAAGTCCGTTTCGATTAAACATGGCT
>JAQSVH010004394.1:0-12389 GCA_029448705.1 Adansonia digitata | reverse complement strand
TTTTCTTTATCATTACATTGAATGATCCATGTTATGTTACTTCATTTGTTGCCTTACTAACGTGATTTCTTTGTGACGATTATTTTCATTCATGTTTTCCAATCATTTCAAATAAAATTAAAGATAATGTTCCACGTGGGTATCTTTCCAGTGTCCAAAGTGGAATATTCCATTTTCAAAGTAAAATCCATAGGTCATTTTATTTAAAATTTCCATATTCCCCATCTCTCTGGGCATATATGAGATTAAATCTTTTCATTAAAACCTGGATTTGTATTTATATAAAATTCATGCATTAAAAGAGGGTTATATTGAAATAGTAACAAGTTAGGATCGAAACAATTGAAACCAAGATAAGATATAACTAGTAAGGTATCGATTTCAAGCGTCGCAAAGAGATTCATGCCTCATCGTGCATAACCAACTCTAGAACCTAAATAATGAATCTTTGTACCACATAGACGCAGAATCGATGTTTCGAGTTTCATAACTCAAGATATAGGTTTCAATAGGCATCCAATCATGCCTAGCCCAAAATTATTGGTGGCGACTCTAAATGTTGACCATTTCGTGATGGTCATCCGAGACCAATAAGATGAACGATTCATCTTATGGTCCCTTTCACTACATCACAAGTCTAGAATCTGTACTTTCTCATTCTCATCACGTCGCGAAGGAAAAGTCTCAGTCAAAAAGATATTTCCAAGTCAGAAAAATATTTAAACTCGCATGTACTCATAGATCCGTGAGGATCCACCCTGGCGTATGTTGCGATGGTGATAACATATGGATGTTTGTTATATTAAATGTTTGTTGTATTAACAAGTTCACTAAACATGACCTGCTATTAGAGTTCTATATGGTATTTCATTCAAATGTCTATGAGAAATACTCTCATGTGTTAGTAGTGTAACTAATCTTTAGACTTATGACACCAGGCCACCTTGTATATGGATTCTCACACTCAGAGATCATCATGAATACGTCCACTTTGATGGATGCCAAAGGTAAGGTAGTTTTGGGTATGATATAAAGCATAGGTGGATGAGTGGCCCAGAGAGGATTTATCATCTTAAGTGATATGAAGAGATATATCTCATTTGTTATTAGCCTATGTTAACTTAAAAGTCTTTGGCTAATGCAATATCATAAAGGCTACAAAACAAACATGAAAAGGGCTAAGAGTAGACACTGTACCATATTCTTTTCTTTTTCAGGATATATGATGAAAGGATTAAATTGTATTAACATACTATACACTGAAAGGCTTATTAAAATCGTATTGATTGTCCTAATATTTGGATAGCAATGATGCATTTCCAGATGCTACTCATGGTTTGTAAATATAAATATAAATATTGCTAATTGAATTAATTTATATTTATTACTAACATGTTAGGGGCATAATAGGTCACACATGTACAGGTGATTTTATGGAACTAAAATGGGATTGGACTAAAATGTAGAGATATTGACATCTTAGGACTTAATTGAATAGTTCAATTAAGTCTAAGGGTCTAAGAGCAATTATAACAATAATGTTATAAGCATTAAACCCTAGCTATGTATTTGTAATGATTTGCCTTCCCTTAAAAAGGATTTAACACCACCTAATTATAATTAGGTTTGGTTGCATCCAAAAAAACTTGTATAAAGAAAAAACATTTTTTTTGTTGGTTCTTTAATGCAACAAAGGTGTTTGGTCAAGGGAAGGTTATGAAACCTAAGCTGCTATCATAACTCTTAGTTAAACATGAACTTTAGCTTTGTGAAGGTTTCTTGAGTCACTTGTGTGGATAACTGTTGGAGGTCGGACAATTAGACAACTTTGGCTTACGACAAATGGGCTCACTGTGCAAGAATGAGCGATGTTAAAATCTAACGAGGGACTTTGTTAATCCTTCTCTAGTTTAGAGATGTGCTTTCATTTTTTGTTGTTCTTAATGGACAAATCTATTAAAACTCATAAGTTGGTCCTTTGTTAATTGGTATGTTCGTTTGATTTAATTTCATTGAGCAATTTAATAATTGTTATTTAATTTATTTTTCCTGATTTGAATTCCAATAATTCTCACCCTTTGAAAGCATATTTGACTGTGCAAAAAATGAATATGTTGTTGTTCAAACCTTAATACCCACAAGTAAATTGGTTTTTCTCCCTCGATCCTGCTTTCGGCTACCTAAGACTTTTTTAATGGAAACTGAATACGTATATTTGAGTAACCCTAAGAGACAAAGAGTTAACCACAATTGAATTATATTTCTATCTTTAATTTGGAACATTTATCAGGTAACCATATGAATGGCTAAGATTTGTTTATCATTAAAGGATATATATCAATTTATTATTAAATAAATTAAATGATTGTTATGACTGTAACTTAAAAAAATAACTGATCAATAACCATAACTAATAATTATCTTGTAAATATCGAACCATTATCTTATAGCATCATTCTTTTGCATCATCCTTGACTAATAGAGTATTTTTTACTAAAATCAAAAATATAATTTTCAAATAAACTTTGAGAAAATTAAATCATGTAACTCAAATAACACAAAAAATAATGATAAAACTAAAATCAAAATAAAATCTCTTTTGAAAATCCCTATTTAAATAGTGTAAAAGTGCAATAGACGCAATGATCAAGGCAAAAAAGTAAAAAAAAAAAAGTTAGAGAAAAAAAGAAGAAAATCACAAAAGAAGGAAAAAGCTTGGATAGATTTTTAAGGTTTTGGTTTCTTTTGGATTTTTTTTTTTTTGGTTTTGGGGTGTTTATTATTATGAAGGAAAATAAGTACTTTATATTTTTACATTTATTATTTTGAAAATAATATTTGGGACCCTGTAAAAAAAATGGGACCAGGCGAGTGCGGTCCAAAAATTTAATTGGGCTTGAGTTGTTGCCTAGGTTGATCACATTTAGTATTAAAAGATCAATTCAAATACCGGGTATGGCATTTGGGCTACAAAAGGATAAACAGTTTTAATTCCGGTTCCGCCTGGTCCAAGTACTGTCTATTCTTTTAGTTCGGAAAAAAGGAGACCCAGGAAGGATTGCTTGGGAGGAAATTCAATACAACTTTACAAGTGCTTTTTCCTTTCCATATCTTTCTCCGAAGTTCAAGCCTCTACCTAAGAAAGTCCCCAAGTATAGCCAGAGAGCCCAGTGCCCTAATCGCTATGTCGGATTCGAAAGGCGCCGCCGGAACCTCCCAGAGCAAGGCTCCGTCCAAGGACCCCAAGAAGAAAGATGAGAAGAAGGATGAGGATCTGGTGAGTCGTTGTTCAGTGATTTGGGTTTAGTTAACTGCATCGGTTTTTTATAAATTAGCCTTTTTTTTTTCTCGTACGCAGTCTGAAGAGGATTTGGCTTTGAAGCAACAGTTGGAGTTATATGTAGAAAGAGTTCAGGATCCTGATCCTGGACTCCAGAAAGCAGCTCTTGAGAGCATGAGGTAATCAATTATTTGCGAATTAGAAAATAGAGGAAAAGGAAGCTCATAGTTCGAAAGAGTGTCTATTCTATTTTGTATGTTTTGTTAACATTTTAAAAAGTTGGAACCAATATAGAAGTAGCCATAGACTGGAGAGTTTTGACCAATTTGAAAGGTTCTTTGGTGCAGTTGAAATCGCTGAATTTTGGGTTGTTCGATCAATTAAGTGAAATTCAATGGAATTTATACTCAATGTTAATATTGTTTTTTTCTTTTTATTATCTGGATATTCTGGAACTATGACCATTCCACTTCTCATCATGCATAAACAAACAATTAGAATAAGAGCAGAAATTAAAGCTTTTAGGAATACAGGTACCCTAATACATCGGAACTCATTGCCCATGGATAAGAAAAACCGTTTCAGCATTCAAATCAACAAAAACTAGAGCAAACATATAACAAGAGATTTGAAATCGTAGCCAAGCATCACCCGTTGATTCTATAGCTGATTCGTAACTAGAAAGTTTTTCTGGACCCTTTCTAATCGAGGCCAAAACTCCAGAAGTTAGAAATGCCAACATAGAAATGGCACTTAATATTATTAGAAATGCCTAAAAAATATCATATTTGTAAAGCAAAAACATCGATGACCTCCTATAGAATGTGAAGTTGATGGGTCAGTTCAAATGGAAATTGCAAATCTGAATGTGTCAAATTGTGGTGTTTTTGTTGGTTTTACTATTTGTGAGAGCATCCATGGTTGGGTTTAGTTGCAATGCCTGAATAAAGCATCATTTTTAACCGTTTGATTTGATATCCTTTGCAGGCATGAAATCCGTACCTCAACAAGCTCCATGACTTCTGTTCCAAAGCCATTGAAGTTTCTTCGCCCTCATTATGGAACCCTAAAGGCTTTTTACGATACAATGCCAGAATCGGATTTGAAGGTATTAGTTGTTTTGATTTAATTATCTTCCATTACATCTTTTATAAAGGTAATCTATTTGGCTAAGCAATGAAGAAAAGGATGATTTAGATGGAGCCTTTGTTTTATTTGTGGATTTTGTTCTTGATTTTTATTTCATGGGTGGAATTTTTATTTATATAAACCTATAGGGTATTTGTATTAAGTACGTTTGTATGGTTATTAACTAGGTCTAGGAAGCGGCCAATAAATTGCCTATAATCTTTCAGTTTACAATGAGCCATATTCTTAGAAATCGAGAATTTCCCTTGCTTTAAAGAATTTTCTTGAAGTCTTTTCTTTCACGGTTATTTCCTTTTTTTCCATGTGTTATGCATCACTAAGTTACTTTAATTTTTTTTTTTTTGCAGAAATACCTGGCTGATATCCTGTCCGTGTTGGCAATGACCATGTCTGCAGAGGGCGAACGGGTAGCTTTACAGTTGATTTTTTTTGGGAATATTATACTTGGGAATTACATATGTTTTGCCATATCTTTCTCACTCCCACGTATTTTGTGCTCTAATTTGGTTAATCAATAATTTTGTCACTTGAAAATCTTACAGGAGAGTTTAAAGTACAGATTATTGGGTTCAGAAGGCGACATTGGTTTGTGGGGCCATGAGTATGTTAGGTGAGCATTCTATGACTTGATAACATACTATTTTAACTCTATTTTTTCCTGCAGTTTTTGTATTATCAGTTCTTCATTAGCTATATATGATTGAAGTTGTGTACGATTTTAGATTTTGATCATGTTTTAAGTTTTATCTGTTTGTTTATTGGTTTCTGCTGCTGTGCTGATGCTCCAGCTTTCTTTTCATAGAATTCTTATACTACCTATATGGATTCTTATCTCGTATGTATCATCTTTCATGTTGATGATGAAATCTTAACAGATTTTTTTTGGTACTTGTTAATTTATTTGTTGCCAGGAACTTGGCGGGAGAAATTGCACAGGAGTATATGAAGAGACAGGTTAGAAATCTTAGGAACCCTTAGACATCTATTATTTTTTATGAGTTATACACTTTAGAAAATTTCTCTTCATAGGGTTTTCCTTAATGGTGAGACATTAATTTGGACTTTGAATTGCATTTACATGCTTTGCTGCCAATACAGAGTGAAGAGGCCCCAATTGAAGATCTAATGGAGCTTGTGCAACAGATTGTTTCTTTTCACATGAAGGTATTGCTATATCCTTCTCATACATAACAGGCAATTGATTTAATGCAGATATAAAAATTATTTTCTTGCCTTTTCTGTGTTTTCCTTGGTTTCCTGTTTCTAATTTTGTTTTCCTAACTTTCTATGCAGCACAATGCTGAACCAGAAGCTGTTGATCTGTTGATGGAGGTACCATACAACATTATTTCCTTATTCAGGTTTCTTATTTGATTTCCCTTCTCTTTTTGTTGAGCTTGAAACATATGATTCACAACCTACTGCAGGTTGAAGACCTTGATCTTTTAGTTGAGCATGTCGATAAAACAAATTTCAGGAGAACTTGTCTATACCTCACCAGTGCTGCTAGGTAACTGGAAAACAAAAGCTTATGAACAACTTACTTATCACAGCCTATTTACAGAAAGTGTTTTTGTTGTTTTTCTGATGTATGTCATCTTTGTGAATTCTGATTGGGTATTCTCCAATCAGTCATATGTGAAATTTATTAAATCTTAAATGCTAAAGTAAAATTTTCAACTAGATCTCTCAAGGATTGTTATCCATGACTAATGATGTTGCTCTCCCTTGCTCTCTTGTCTGACATTTCTCTTGCAATACTTTGCAGATACCTTCCTGGACCAGATGACATGTTAGTTTTGGATATCGCATACACAATATATCTTAAGTTTGAGGAATTCGCAAACGCGCTTCAGATTGCACTTTTCCTTGACAACATGCAGGTTTGTTGTCTATCGTGGTCCTTTCCTGTCATGCCACACGGCATTTTTGAGGAACTCCTTTCTTTCTGGATGTTAGTATGAAATTCATCTTTGGAGATTTGTTATTCCTAACAATTTAGAATATGCTTTGGCAGCATGTGAGACAGGTGTTTACATCTTGTGGTGATCTGTTGATGAAGCAGCAATTTTGCTACATTATTGCTCGGCATGTAAGTGCTAGGTTTGCTTTGGCTTAATTCTTTGTGCTGGACAGCATTTCTACCTGCATGTTCCTAAGTATGCCATTTGGTTTATATTTTCTTCTAATTATGGGTGCTTAACTTTTCATTTTTTCATGGTCAAAATTGGGTATTGATAGCTTTACATTTCTCTACACTTGTTAGTCCGTCTATGCATGCACGAGTGTGAATGAGCATGTTTTTGACCTGCAGGACATCATTACCTTTTTATGTATTTATTTATCTTTTTTGCAGGGCATTACTTTTGAGCTTGATGATGAAATGGTTGCAGATGATGATGACAGAGAGGTTTTGCAGGATATCATCAACAACACTAAATTAAGTGAAAGTTATCTCACCCTTGCTCGTGATATCGAGGTTATGGAGCCTAAATCTCCCGAAGATATTTATAAGGTTTGGATCAATACTTGCTAAACATTATGAGGTAGTAAAAAAGACATTTTTGTACCAATAGTGGGTAGCTGGTAAACACCTGCCTCCCAGCAGTCCCCCTTGTCTTATTTGTAGTGGAAGGTGTGAAGTGCTTACGTGCATGGTCAGTTGTTGTAGTTAGTGATGCAGGGTGGAGATGATAGGAAATAGCTAGAACACAAAAGAATCGAATATAGCAGAGAAAGATAACGCTGTAGAGATATTTAGGTTCTAGAAAGAAACCTTTTAGATAGAATAATAAAATAATAATCGAATACTTTGTAGCAACTCCCTAGATGCATATATATAGGCTAGAACTCCTACTCCTACTAGATTTACTATTCCTAGTAGAATACTAATTAAGCTTTAATTATAAAACTTATACCAAACTAAAACTCTAATCCTAAACAATAATCTAATTAAACTAGGATCCTAAACATAGATCTAAATGGATTTCTTTATTTCAACAGAATTTAAAATTAAATAGAACTCCTAATTGTTAATGCTCCTGCTTCAGTTAGGAACTTATTGACATTGCCAATGTTGGATAATTTGTTAGGCTCACTTGCTTGATGGACGCGCTAGTGCTGGTGCAAGTGTTGATTCGGCTAGGCAGAACTTGGCTGCTACATTTGTCAATGCATTTGTTAATGCTGGCTTTGGCCAGGTACAGTTTGCAAACTTAAATAATGAGAATTTGGGAGCTCTCTCTCTCTCTCTCTCTCTCTCTCTCTCTCTCTCTCTGTGTGTGTTAATATCAATCAATAATATGCCCTTGCAGGATAAGCTAATGACAGTCCCAGCAGACTCTTCAAGTGGTGGTTCATCTGGAAATTGGCTATTCAAAAACAAAGAACACGGAAAGACCAGTGCTGCAGCAAGTCTGGTATGTAGATCCTATTTTAAATTTTGCTTCCATATGGGTATGCATACATTGTTACTCAATTTCCTGAGAGGAATATATAAGATTCTCATCACTTTCCTCATTGCAGGGAATGATTCTATTGTGGGATGTTGACTCTGGGCTTGCTCAGATTGACAAGTATTTCCATAGCAATGATAACCATGTGATTGCTGGAGCATTATTAGGAGTTGGGATAGTCAACTGTGGTGTCAAGAATGATTGTGATCCTGTGAGTTTTTATTCTACTTGTCATCTCTTGGTTTATGCACAAAGTATAATGATTGTCATATGTCCTTATTTTCTTCTCAGGCACTGGCTCTGCTGAGTGAATACATAGGTAAAGAAGATTCTTCAATCCGAATTGGTGCAATTATGGGTTTGGGAATTGCATATGCAGGTGCTCAGAATGAGCAGGTATATCTCTCTCCTTTTTCTGTTTCTACTGTTAATGAACCTGATAGGTCATGCCATTGGCAATTGTGTCCTTCGTGACGAATTCGGGTTACCTCTTTCATTTTTTGATTGGATGCACTTAAGAGTTTTGGGCATTTAAATATCTCAATCCTGTCAAGTTTCCCTTTTGGTTTTGGCTGAAACTGTGGATGGATCATGGTTAATTCCAGTGAAAGCTTACCTATGTTATTGACAGATTCGTAGCAGCTTGACTCCCATACTTAACGATGCAAAAGCCCCCCTTGATGTGATTGCATTTGCTGCAATTTCATTGGGTTTGATTTATGTGGGTTCCTGCAATGAGGAGGTTGCACAGGCTCTTATATTTGCTTTAATGGACCGAAATGAGTCAGAATTGGGGGAGCCCCTCACTCGGCTTCTGCCTCTTGGTCTTGGTCTTTTATACCTTGGGAAGCAGGTAAATAAGTAGTTTTGGCCTTCTGACAAGACTTGTTTCTCCTGAGAGAATTGCCTATTCATTTGTTCCTAACTTCCATAGGTTTTAATTTTCAGTTTGGAAAAAGTATACTCTGCTATATGCAATTTTGGAACATTTCATCCTGACTTGTTTTACGAACACTTTTACTACAGGAAAGTGTGGAGGCCACTGCAGAGGTCTCAAAAACGTTTAATGAAAAGATAAGAAAATATTGTGATATGATACTGCTTTCTTGTGCCTACGCTGGAACTGGGAATGTTCTAAAGGTAATCTCTACTCCATCAAAATTCTGTTCAAATTGGAATTAGTATACATGCTAGCTAAGCTGTTTGTATGCAGGTCCAAAATCTTCTTGGTCATTGTGCTCAACATCTTGAAAAGGGTGAAACCCACCAGGGACCAGCTGTTCTTGGAATTGCTATGGTAGCAATGGCTGAAGAATTGGGTCTTGAGATGTCAATTCGTTCGCTAGAGCATCTTTTGCAGTATGGTGAGCAGAATATTCGGCGGGCAGTTCCTTTGGCTCTTGGTCTTCTTTGTATATCAAACCCAAAGGTAAATTAATGATACCTCATTACATCTGACTGGACAACCTGATTTGGCTATTTCAAGGGGATGGAATTTTTAGGTTTTAGATTTAAAGACCTCTTTTTCATTGTAGCAAATGAGATACAGTATTGAATTTGCTCAATATGACATAGTGAAGTCAAACAGAGAAGCTGAGAACAATTAAATTGACTTTTTCTTTGCAATTTGCATGACCCGGCTCTGAAACCCAAGATTTAAGGTCTACATCCATTAGTTCAAAAAGCAGCAGAGAGTTTTGCAGATTTTTTTTTTCTATTTATTTCTGTCCATTTCATTGGTTGCACATATTTGTTCTACAGGTTAATGTTATGGACACTTTAAGCAGGCTTAGTCATGACACAGATTCTGAAGTTGCAATGGTAAGATGATTAGAGTAATTTTTTTTCTTTTTTTTTATTGTTGTTATTCGATCATTTTGGACTTAAGTGTTTCTGTGGGTGCTACAGGCTGCAGTTATCTCCTTGGGTTTGATAGGTGCTGGAACCAACAATGCTCGCATAGCTGGCATGCTTCGCAATCTTTCAAGTTATTACTACAAAGATGCTAGCCTTTTATTCTGTGTATGTTTGTTGTTGTACTTGTGTTTATAGTTACCTCTATGTTACCATGTACTTTGTTAGAGAGCTAGCTAAGGCTTAACTGCTTGTGCAGGTGCGAATTGCTCAAGGTTTAGTACATTTGGGGAAGGGTCTATTGACTCTTAATCCCTATCATTCTGATCGCTTTTTGCTATCACCGTAAGTGGTTCCTCCCACATAAACCTTCATCAAAGTAGATAATACAAGTTCACAAAATGATATATTAAATTTTAGCATGGGGGAGTAGCTTTCCTCCTGTAAACTTCTAGTATTTGCTTCATCTTGGTCCACCTTATTTAAGAAAAAAGAGAATTCTTTTATTACCTCCAGGACTGCACTTGCTGGTTTGGTCACAGTGCTGCATGCATGTCTTGATATGAAGGCTATTATACTGGGGAAATACCATTATGTTCTCTACTTCCTTGTTTTGGCAATGCAGGTTGGTTTCAGTGATACTACTTTCCCTCTGGGTTTTGTCAATGCTGTTTCTTTACTCATTCTCATATAATATTTTCTTGTGACAGCCAAGGATGTTGATGACTGTCGACGAAAACCTCAAAACTTTGTCAGTCCCAGTTCGGGTGGGCCAGGCTGTTGATGTCGTTGGCCAGGCTGGTCGACCGAAGACTATCACTGGTTTCCAAACCCATTCCACCCCAGTACTTCTTGCTGCTGGTGATAGAGCAGAACTGGCTACTGAGAAGTAAGTATAACCTCTTGAGTGAGTCGATGTTGCATGATCTAACTGAATTTTGACTTACTCTAACGATTCCATTTATACAGGTATATTCCCCTCTCACCCATCCTAGAGGGCCATGTTATTTTGAAAGAAAATCCGGAGTACACAGAGGATAGGTAGGTTAAAAGCAAGAACGTGGAGGCTGCTTCAATGGTTGTTTATTGCAATTTGTACCTTTTATTTTTTTAACTTAGTTTCCATTCGTCCTCTAAAACGCCCCCTGGCACTTTATTGCAATGGCTTTCAAGATTACATTTCATTTCATTTCATTTCTCTGAACTGCTTCTCCATGTTAACTTAAAGAGTTGGATTCATTTACCGATCTTAGTTTTTACCGTGGATGGCTCTTGTTGTATTTTACGAGATCATGTTAGCTTCCTGCCTTGTCGTAAGCACAATTATTCTCTTGAAAATTTTAATTTGATCGTATTGAAATAAATCTGGTCTTAAGATGTACATATCGTAGCAAGGAAAGTAAATTTTTTTCACGTGAGAGATGAGATGAGATGGGACTGCAGTTGTATACGTGCAAGTACTTGAATACCTGCGCGCAGAGGTGCTCATGGGAGGTTGTGATTCAAAAATTTTTCGAAGTTTTTTATTTAGGATTAAAAGCTTCAATTGTTATTTAAATGTTAAATGAATATTTTAAAATTTATTATTATATTAATATTTATATTTTTTATAATTAAATTTAAATAAAAAATTTTATTATTAAATTGTATTTCGAGTTAAGTCGGCTCGTATTAAGGAAACCATGCAAGGCTTGACCCAGGCGGGTTGGGTATATCAGGTTGGGAGGATAGCTTGGCCCACTTTGAGTGGGTCGGGTAGTTTGATCATGGATTGGTGTCCATCTAATGTTGTAAGTATATTGGTTTTTGTATATAATAAATATAATTAGTGAAATTTTAATTTTGAATTCTAAAAGTTTGTTATTTATAAATTGAGTTAGATTTTGTTTTAGTTCAATAAAAAAAAAATTAAGATGACATCATTTATCAAAGTTTTCACAATTTTTTTAATCGTAAAATGAGTAGCCATGTAGTTAGGGATTATAATGAATTGTTTAATAGATTTCAAATTAATCCATCTTGAATAAGGGTTTTTTTTTTTTTTTTTAAGTGGAGGCGGAGTGAATGAAGTGAGGCTTTTTGTTAAAAAGGTGGGGATGTAGCAGTTTTAGTAATTGTCTGCTTCACTCTACCTTGCCTATTTGAAATTGCTATTTTACTTTTAAATATTTTATTTTTTATAAGAATAATAAAATAATAACATATTATACATATTATATTTAGATATAATTCAATATCTTTTCTCCAAAAATAAGAAATATCAAATAAGGCAGAGCAGGGTAAGGTGGTAATGGATGTAACTGACATCCATGAAGATAGTGATGATGTTGAAAATTCAATATCCACAACGAAGCAAGGTGGAAAGTAAGGCAGAGCGATCCAATAGCGGGGCAGAGGTAGATTTTGCAATATTCGCCCTTACCCTACCCATTACCATCCCTAGTGACCGCTAATCTTGTGATTATTAAATTTGTGAAAACTTTGGTAAATGATGTCATCATAATTTTTTTATATAAAACTAAAACAAACTCTACACTCAATTTATAAATTATAAACTTTCAAAACTCAAAATTTAAATTTCACTAATTATATTTATTATATACAAAAACCAAAATATTTGCAGCATTATATATTTAATTAAAATTTTACTA
>JAQSVH010004353.1:1796-12391 GCA_029448705.1 Adansonia digitata | reverse complement strand
TGGAACATCGACAATCATCACTCGAGATATTTATTATCTTGTCATAAAGAATATTTATATTGATTATAACTTGTTGTTTGGTTGTAAGATTGATCGCTATAACATGTCTAAAAAAAAATGAAGCTGAGGTGAATGGACATCTCGAGTCTTCATTGTAAACATTATAATGTCGAGTATGTTTAGAAGTACTGTTATGCTATTAGATTGATGGATAATGACAATGTTAAAGTGTCCTAAAAGGGAATCGATGCTTTAAACTAAGACCATTTATAGACAAGGCAAGCTGTTGTATCATTTGAGATATGATAAATGTCCTTTTAAAATATGGTTATAGAGTGTCACTATGTATCTTTGTCCACAATCCGAAAAAAGCACACACGAATTGAAAAAAAAATATGAGTGGTTATCTTGGTTGGACCCTTTAGGTCATCCCTTGATTGAGATCTGAAATAGGCATAGTAATATAAAGGGAAGAAAGATAGTTAGGTGAATTACTCATCTAACTAGTCTTAAAAGGCTGCTGTGAAGTGGCCATAAATTTAGAGTTGCATAAATAAATCATTTGGGCTAGGCATTATTAGATGCCTATTATAAATAATATTTTGAGTTACAAAACTCAAAACATTGATTTTAAGGTCTGCAAAGTCTAGAGATTTGTTAATTAGGTTTGGGAATTGGTTATGCGTGAGGAAGGATTAACACCCCTAATGCCCAAAATCGATACCGAGTAACCATGTCTCGCTTCATTTTAGTTTATCGATTTCACTTTATCATTATTTTGGTATAATCCTCTTTTAATGCATAAATTTTTGTGAAAATTGTAGATATCTAGATTTTGAAAGAAAATTTGGATCACCTATGCACCCTAAAGGAGTGGGGAACATAGGGATTTTTGATGAATTAGATTAAATTTTGAAAAATTGGGTATTCCATGTTAGGCACTAAAAAGATACCGACGCGGAACAAGCCTTGTAATTTTTGAAAACAATTTTAAAATATGAATGCACAATGGTCATTACAAAGGGAAACGTGTTAGCAAAATGGAAAAGAATATAATAATGTTGCATAAAAGAACATAAAAAGCATAAAAAAGGAGGGATGATTAGAATGTATTTCGTAATTGTCTTTGACTATTAAGGAGTAACTAGAATGATAATTTTGAGATGTGTTTGGATTCGATGGTAAATTGAGAGATAGAAAAAGAAAGTTTCGATTAGTAAATTTGGGGATATTGGGGAAAAAGATTTTGGATTTCGAAGGACATTTGAAAAGTGAGGTTAGAATGTCCCCTCGAAAAGTGGGCTTGGAGTATCCACATAGTGATGATTTTAGATATGTTTAAAATAAGGTTTTAATTTAAAGACCCGAGAAGTTTTGAGAATGAGAGAAAATTTAAATTTTAAGTGAAAAATAGGGTTGGAGTATCCCTTCAAAAAGTAGGGTTGGAGTATCCTCAAAGGTGAAAGTTTTAGATATGTTTAAAAAAGGTTTTGATTAGAAGTTTCGGAAAGATCCGAAAGAGAGAAAATTTGAATTTTAAGTAAAAAGCGGGTTATAATATCCCTTAGATATGTTTAAGAAAGGGAAAATTTTAGATATGCTTATAAAAGTTTTTGATTAAAAGTCCTAGAAAGGTCTGAAAGAGAGAATTCAAATTTTAAGTGAAAAGCGGGGTTAGAGTATCCTCTTAGAAAGTAGGGTTAGAGTATCCCTTAAAATGAAAATTTTAGATGTGTTTAAAAAAGGTTTTGATTAGAAGTCCCAAGAAAGACTAGGAGAGAGAAAATTCAAGTTTTGAATTAAAAGTAGGGTTTGAATATCCCATCAGAAAGGTAGGGTTAAAGTATCTCGATTGATGAAAATTTTTATATTTATGGAAAAAAAGAATATTTTGATAAAAAAAGGTGTTTTGAAAATAGAAACCAAGAATTTGAACAAAATTATCTTTTATTTTAACCTTTATCCAGGCCTAGAGGGCCTTTGTCATACTAAATGAATCCATGAGGAATCAATTGGATGTACATCAAGATGT
This sequence comes from Adansonia digitata, assembly GCA_029448705.1. NCBI lineage: Eukaryota > Viridiplantae > Streptophyta > Magnoliopsida > Malvales > Malvaceae > Adansonia > Adansonia digitata. Next base: position 10,359 of record JAQSVH010004353.1, on the reverse strand, counting down.
TTGAACATCTAAATAAAGGTGGTACGAGAAATTAGGTTAATTTTAATTCTAAAAATAAAGGATAGCATCGAGCTATCTACCTTTCCAAATTTATTTCGGGTCTATCTGAAAGTTTTTGGGGATAAATTAGATATCGTTGGAAAGAAAACTTTGTAAGGCTTAACATAAAAATATTCCAACAATCCTAGAAAATCGATTTCTAGGTGGAATTAATTTTTTGAATTTAGGTTCATTTCGACAGTGGCAAAAGGTGTAACTGAATTCAAAAAATCATCTCGAACTCATTCAATATTGTTAAATCACAAACAATACCTTTTCAAAATGGGAATTTTACAAACTTTCTAGAAAAAATATTTAAAAAATTCAAAAAATAATCTAGTGGGCGGAAATGGTCCAAACAAAATGCAGTTTTTGGTTTCAAGGGTTCCAAAGAGTAAAGGTTCAAAAAATTGTAATCCCTCACCTAGAATGGTTCGAATGCAAACCAGACATCATTAGAAACATAATTCAATGATCTTTGAAGAAAAAAAATTAGAAAATTCCATAAAAATGTGCTTAGGCTTGAAAATAATTTTTTAAGTGGTGAGCTTGGAGTTTTTACGTATTTTTGGGTTTTTTAGGAGTAAACTGAAGCTGAGGACATCTAAACGTCCATGACAAAAAGGAATAGGTGATATGTGCTTCACAAGCTAGTTACAAAATCATCTTGAACTCATTCAAATTGAAATAAATCAATCTTGCCCTTCAGTAACTTGCATAATGTCATAAAATATCCCTTATCATGGCTATTTTATCTTAAAAAATGTGTTAAAATCCAATCGCAAGTCTAAAGCTAAGGCCTAATATGAATTTTGATGATTTTGGTGCAAAAACATGTTTAATCAGATTTTCATATCAATGGTGCAAAGGCTGAAAAATGGCTTGAACAAGGCCAATATGCCTAGATGTATTGATACAAAGCATTTTGTATTAATACACAAGATAAATTTTGCCTTGCAGTACCGATAAAATGAAATCTATACCAATACCAAGAATAAAAAAATGTTTCCAGTCTTGAGACTTGAAGACCTATTTGATACCACAAAGGCCTATATTGATACTTTTGCTTGTGTATCAATAACTCACGATTTTAGCTAGTGTCAAGGCTTGTATCGATACAAACATGCTTAGTATCAATACCACACCTTGAGTATCGATAACAAACCTTCTTGTGTTGATACTATATGTGAAATTTTGAATTTTTAGTGATGTGAAAGCTTTGTATCAAGACCTACACACCAATGTGACTTGTATATACCGTAGGCCCTCTAAATACCTCATCTTACTTAGAAATAATGGGAAACTGACCCTTGCTCATTTGAATGACTCCAAAGATGCCTAGAATAATGACCTTGGATGCCTTGGATGATGACCCAGACAAACTATGGTGTCGACATAAGGTACATACCTTAATACCAAAATAAATATGTCCTTTCGATTTCAAGATGTTTATTGATAATGTATCTTTATGTTGTGTATAACAAATCCATGATTTTCTTTACCTTGTTTGTTTGTTTTGCATGCATTTTAGCATCATCATAAATGTATTCAAAGGCTACTGGTATACAAAGAATAGTTTCCATCTTAAAAGTTGAGCTTATATGGGGGAACATAAGGTTTCAATAGTAAAAAAGTATGCCATAGTGAAGGAATCGTTAGAAAGGATCCAAAAGAAGCATATGGATCTCTAAAAGTCAGATATGTCTCATCATTTTCAGTCTAAGTCAAGCTAGATTTTTAGTAAAATGACTTATTAGACTGATGAGCCATATGAGATTAACAAAACAATACTGAGATGGATTTGTTCACCCAAAAGTGTAAGGATATCATATTTTTAGCCCAGGTTAGAATTGCTAAAGGTTTACTCTGACCCATATCATAATTTGAGAACTTGAGATATTGTGCTTCACTTTTAACAAGGAAGATACGATTTTGGCAGTTAAAGAGTATTCTACCTTACTATACATTAAGAATGTTATTCCCGGTCAGGTCAACATTAAAGAGTCTAGTTCTCTGTTGCTTAAAAGGTGGTTAACTAGCATTATTAAAAAACTTGAAGCACGGAACATATGTAGTCCAAAAAGATCAAATTGATTGCATATCATGGCATAGGTTATAGGATTTGACAGATGATTAGTCAAACCCAAAAAAGAAAAAAGATATTTTGCATTGGCCGTTTACGGGTTGGTTGTCTTTCTTCTGACTTTAGGCCATATTAACATGGCAGTGGTTGACATCTTTGATTGATTAAGGTATAATGTTAATTCAACCATGGATCTAGCCAAGACAGTTCAGTCCCTGAACTTCTAAAAAGGGGATAGTAAAAGTAGGTTCTCCGGGTGTGCACTCTTATTGCAAATATGAATCCATAGTCATTTCTGGAAGGATGTGAAAGCCAATGTCCTAATATTTACTATTTCATTCTCACCTATTATTGAGTTGTTGGGAAAGATTGATCAAAAAACTATACTGAGGATCAGTGGGTGTCAACCAAAACTTAATAAAGAATGATATTACTTAGAAGCACCTTGGATGTTTTCTCAAGCCATATTGTATAGATGCAAATGACATCATTAAGTACCTTTCTTAGGCATCTTCGAATGTGTCAATTATGAGCCCTTATTAGTTCAGAGACAGTTTTGAATCCTAAAAATTTATCCTTTAACCTATGATATTGATAAATTGAACTTTGCTTATAAAGAAAATTGCTATATAAAAAGGATAGAGCAATGGCAAATGAGTAAAGAGTTAGGTGAGTCAATACATCATTCTATTTTTGGATGATGATGTGATTCTTTTAATGTACAAATCGTTGTTCGAGTTTGATTTATTAAACAAAAAGTTTAAGTAAAAAGTGATGGCTTTTCAAGCAAAGATTGCTTACTTAGAGGTAAAAAATAGATAGTTAAAATAAGAACAGTCTACCAGTAAAAGCTAAAAAACATCAATAAAGAAAAATATGATGCAGGGCAAAACATGGAGGAATTATATAAAGATAACAAAAAACATAGGCTGGCTTTGAAGAGCATCGAATTTGCTAAATCTTGTAAGGAATAGGAGTCCAAGGTAGCAGAATTGAATAAGAAAGTGAATGTGTTAAGAGGAAGAGTAAAAAGAAGCATAAAACGAGTTTTTAAACTCTCGGCTTGGTTGTTAATAAGCCAGAAAGAGAATGACTATTCCCTTGCTCGATCACAAGTTCAAAGTAATGATAAGATGGAACCCGGATCACCATTAACAACTAGTTTATCTGTCAAAGAGGAAGAGCAAAAGCTGAGTGTCATCTTAATAGATAGACAAAATTAGGGCTTGCTTTGTTTTTCTCATGGATGTAATCAAACAAATTTATGTATCAAACGAATATTCGGAATATGGTTTTATGGATGTAATAATTAACTAAAATTTTACGATAGTTTGATATTTAAGCTGTTGACTTAGCCAATGCCTTTAACATGTTTACATATTATTCATTCAATTGCATTCATTTATTAAAGCATCTTTTTGTGTGTGTATATATGTGCAATTGTATTCATTCTATAGCATTCATAATGATAATAGTATGGGGCTCTGATTTGGTGTCATTCTTTAAAGAAATATATTGCAAATAGGGGAAAAATATGAAGTGGCCTATTCAAAAAAGGTATAATACTCGTTCCAATCTAACATGGAGAATGGCTCAGCAACTAAAAAAATAAAGGAGGTATAGGAAATGCTGATGAAAGGCTAAAAAGAGCGTAGATTATAGTTGGCTAAAATCAAGGAGTTGATGATAATGTCCACAAAGGAAAAAAAATAGGTTAGAGGCTCGAGTTCTCATGCTGTAAACAATGATGGAAGGGTGAATCTATTGAGCTTGTAAATGCTGCATGGGTGGACAATATTGCATTTATGGTGGAGCACATAGGACTTATCCTCTAATGGACCTACCTCTAAGCTATATGTGCATCATGTAGCTATAATACAACATGTGGTTACTGATAAAAGTTTGAATTTAGGATCTATTCCAACAAATCCGTTGGTGCTCGATCTTGATCATCCCACCAAATTAAAGAAGCTTAGAATAGGACATCTAAAAAAACTGAGAAAGAACAGTTACACTGGCAAGTACTAGAAAAGAGATTAAGGATCATGGAAAGAGTTTATAAGTTTCAAAGTGGTGGATGCTAAGAACTAGGCTTGGTATTTGGATTAGTTATCCTTCTAAAGTTCAAAGCTCTAAATTTTGAAAAGTATAATGGAGCCACTTGTACGGCTACTTGTATTAAGATGTATTGCCATAACATGTTAAGCAAAAAGTATAATGAGAAGTTGTTGATCTACTACTTTCAAATAGTCTAACTAAAGTAGTTGTTAGATGGTACATTGTGCTACATACGAACAAGACTCAAACATGGTTGGAATTAACCTAAGCTTTTTTAGACCAAATATAAACATTTAATATATCAGGCAAAATATAGAATACTTCTACAGAATATGGAGACAAAGTCAAATGAGACTTTTAGGTAATGTGCTTAATGTTGGAAGGATGAGGCTGCATAGGTGTTTGCTACCTTAATGAAGAAGGAGATGACTGTTACTTTCATTAATATTTTGCGAGTTCCATTTTATGAGAGATTTAGCAATGCCACAAAAAATTTTGTCGATATAATGTTGTCTAGAGAAATGATTGAGAAAACTACTAAAAGCAGTAGTATGTTGGGTGGAGAGTCTTTAGGAAGTAAGAGACTAGCGTCGAGAAAGAAGAAAAAAAGAGAAACTAATGCTATTAGCTATAAAAATAGTGCACCTATGAATTTTATATCGTACAACTCGTATCACCCTACTGCACTTAAGCTGAGTTTAGGTTTTTACCTGTTTACCACTCAACCTATATACTCTACTACATATAATTCAGCATGCTCATATCTACCAAACAATACCTAAAAAGTCTAAAATACTCAAAACACTCTGAACACACCTAAGCCTACAAAGCTAGCATACACTAGACAACATTTTGATCAAATTCCTATGACCTACCATGACCTATACCAACAATTGCTACAAGGATAATTAATAGCACTAGTTTATGTTCCACCCTACAACTTCCTTACCATAAGTGATATGATGCCAATGTAGGTGTGAATATAATGCGAGTTTGCAAAGGCATTACATAAAAAATTGTTTGGCATTTAAAAGATATGTTCTAGTTATTATTGATGTTAGGAAGCTATAGTTTAAAACTAAATCGAGACTCAATATTGCTGATAATCCATTGCCCAATCATACTGAACCTAAGGTAAATGGGGTGATGGTGGAAAAAGCCTGTAAGGTCAAAGAAAGGGTCAATGAGTTAGAAACTTCAATGAAAGTGGTTTATGAAGTTCTTTTGAAAGCTAAAATGATTCTAAAAAAGGAAATGAGCTAGGGAAGTTTTTTGAATTTCATGATATAAATGAAATATGATCTACAGTTACATGATGAGCTAAAAGTTATTATTCTTGGATTAATGGACAACAAGGAAATAGAATTCTACAAGGAGTTGCATGAGTCAATAGAAGTATCAGTGAAAATGATTGGTGAGGGGTTTGCGATGGTTTCATAAGAAGTCAATGGACTAACGGTTATCCACTATGAGGAGCCTGCAGTTAATGCCATAACAATGAATCCTACTTCCATAGTGATCATGAGGTTCCCCAAACTTCTCTCATATAAGTATAACAAGGCAACTCCTTGGAACTTTGGATTTGAAATTGTCAAACTGATGTGTTGACAGAAGCCAGTCCTATGACAAGGAGTGGTTGATCTATGATCCACCAATGTCATAAAGTATCAAACGTGAATCTAACATGCCAGACTTAGAATGGATAAAATTTCATTTTATTTTCTCGTATTGGGACTGGACTTGTTTGTCAGATCAAATCACTTATCCAACTTAACCCTAAACGACCATTATGAAACAACCAAGAGACTTAGAGTTGCCACTAATCTATTTTAGCTAGGTGAGATTAGTTACCTATTGGAGTTCATCATTTGAAGGTTACGAAACTGTTATAAACAAACTCTAAAGTCTACATATTAACCACAGACTTATATGAAAGGGTTTTAGAATCAATTACGCATAGAGTAAGACATGTCTCCTCCATGATGCCTATAAAATAATACCTATTAATCACGTATTATCCTAAACCTCGATTAAAAATGATTTTAATTCTTGTGATACTTAAGTATAATTCTCATATTTGAAATTATCTAAAATCAATATAATTTTTTTGTTTTTGAGTAAATCGGTTTTCAATGAATTTTGAAAATCAAAGTATTATTGTTAGCCCTCTAGAAAACCTAGAGGAATATGAAAGTTTTATTTCATGTGAAAAATCTAAAAATTTTGATTTACTCCTTTAAAGAGGGTATTCCTTTGTTTAAAATAATCGATAACTTCTATATGTTAGAAGCATATTTATGGACTTTTTTAATTCGAGGAGATTGCATCAAACTTTAATTAAAAAAAGTAGTCTTATAATTAATAAAATATATGCTAAGTTATTTATCATAATAGCACTTAAAAGACCCAAAAGAACATGCATCAACATGAAAATTCCCCTATGACCTTAATGGACATATCTAGACTCAAAGTTTCCTACATGATCCTGGAGTTGACTTTATGTTTCGATGTGAAAGTTCCCACATAAACCTAATGACTTATTTTTAAGGTATAATTACCTAAATACCCTAATACTTGTTTCAACATGAAAGTTCCCACATAATCTTAAGGACTCAGTTTTATGCTAGATTTACCTAAACACCCCTAATAAGCATGTTTGACATGAAAGTTCCACATGATCCTAAGGAGATAGAAATCTCTACAATCACCTTAGATTATGCAAAATATTCTAAATGGACTTAAAATACAATGAAAATGCTAAAGTGACCTTAAAATGCATGAAATTACATAAAAGTCCCTAAAATATGAAAAATGCCTGAAATGGGCTCAAAATGCATGAAACTTTACAATTGGTCGTAAATAATGGCAAATTACCAGAATTGCCCTAAGATGCATGAAATGGCATCATAGTCTCTAATATGCATGAAAACATCATAAAAATTTGTGAAATAGTCTTTAAATGTTCCTAACATTTTTAAATGCACCGATAAACATTATATTTCACTAATGAACATACAAGCATAATATAATACATGATGTTTACTCTTAAAACACCATATTAATATGAACATGCCTAGAGTCACTAATATGTATAACGATGTCGTCATAATCAAAATATATTTATTGAAAATGCATGGATATGTAAATAATGATTATAATGCATGGAAATGTCATAAATGCTTGAATCATTCATAACATGGAATATGAGTAACATAGAAAGTCAACTAAATTTGAAACATGGAGAAAACTTGATGAAAACCACATATAAACCAAGAAACTTAACATTAAACATTTAAAAAGCAAGTTTTCTTGATGAAAAAAATGATTTTTATCGAACTTTAAACCAAAATCATCAAAGAAAACAAAAATATAGCGTTTAGAGATTATGGCTCAAGATTTGGCCTATATACTTGGTTTCCACATGCTTGGCTCAAATCATCACCTAAGCATAGCTTAGGATCCTCAAGCTCACATAACATGATGAGAGAAAATAGCAAAAACAAAGTAGAATACAAGTAGAAAAGCCACATTGGATTAATCTTGAAGAAAACTTTCTCTTTTCTTTTATTTTTCTCTCTTTTTTCTCCTTCTTTTTAGTTTTTTTTCAATTGAAAACCAACTTTCCCCTCTATTTTAGATGTCCAAAGGGATTAAATACCCTTTTTGGCTAATCCCAACTTATCTCTATGCACTACTACCTTTTTTTTAACACTTCATACAAGCTTGCTTGCAAGTAAACGCCCTAAACTTTAAGGTGATCTGATCAAGGGCTAACTTCCTCCTAAATTGGGCATAGTTTCAATTGAGTTTGGTGGACAAACTTAGATGCATGCTCTTAAATGGAAACCCCTATAAAAATAGCCATATCTTGGTTCCATGCAAGAAAAAGCTATTAACTCTAATCCAAAATAGTAGTCCACTGAATTTCAACCAAACTAAGCTCAAAATAGTTAGAAAATAATCTAACTAGATGTTATTTTCCAAGTATATTGAAATCATTAATTTTACCTATTCCAAGCTAATTCAAGCTTCTAATAGTGTGGGCTATGTGATTGATTTTCACAATTATGCAAAAAAAAATTAGTAAAACACCCCTTGTATTATTGTGAAATAATTTAAGGCCATTAGTAAGGTGAAATGTAAGAAAAAATAGGTGAAATATCTTGTTCGTGGCAAAAAAATACCATGCAGTATCTATAAATTTAGTGTTTGACATGATTACTTCTCAGAACCCAAAAACCTAGAAATCCTAATGTTGTATCGATACAATATGCCCCGTATTAGTGCATCTACCACTTTAAGCTTGAAATGATCAATATCCGATGATGTATCCATACATTAATAACATGTATTGATACATTGTGAATTTTTTTAAAAAAATGA
>JAQSVH010004289.1:0-12398 GCA_029448705.1 Adansonia digitata | reverse complement strand
CATTAGCTAAAAATCCTAATGGTTTGAACAAATGAGTGAAACTAATGGAATGTGATTGTGCTTCTAATAATTTGGAAACCCAATAATGTCAATGTTATCGCATGAAGAAGTTAAAATCAAAGATGGCTCGATGAGTCGATGGAATAACTCTTTATAAACACTTCGTTGGATGCACTCTTCACCTAATTGATTATGCAACACTCATCATATTCTTTTGGAAAGGATAATGGTGGGTCAGACTATATTTTCTCTTTTTGAACCTTTTTGATATGTTTATCAACCAAAATTTAATTTTCAGGCTCGATTAGTAATTCTAGTTGCCTATTATCCCCTTCAATCTCCTTACCCATCATAAGATTTGTCTCAGTATCACATCGTAAAGTTTCTTGAGGACAATTGTAGATGGCATCAACAAATTGGCCACACCTCAAATGTTTCCATTTTTATTTTTTTAAGAATTATGCGCTTTAGTGACATGGCTTTAAGTATGTTTGGCTGGGTTGATGAAGACTGTCCCTAAATGCATTTTGTAAAAGAACATTATTCTCATTTAATAAGGGTTACATGAACTTAGTGCACAAGGATAATTTCTCAAACTTGTCCGAGTTGCCAAAAAGGTTGTGAAATTCCTGAATACAAAAAGTTAATGAAATTCTCTATTTTAAAATATAATGGAAGGATTTCCAAAAGTGTAATTTTATGCATATTATTCTTATTTTTTTGTCCGCATTACTTTCATGACATTATATAATGTGTTTTTACGATTGTTGTTTGATATGCCATTGTTCTTGCATTGCATCAAAGTTTAGAATATTTTGCATTCATAATAAACTATTTCAAAATGCATACTCAAAAGGATTTTAGTTTCATACAATACATAAGGTAATATTCCAAATTAAGGTAATTTTTCGAACTCTCTACTAGGCTATAAGCGAGATTCTCAATAATTATCATTAATGTGGAATATTCTTTTAAGGAATAAATTGGATTTTTTAAATAATAAACAACCTATGATTTGTTGGGTTGTCAAAAAATATAGAAATTTTGCAATAAATATAAGTTTCGAGTCATTCTCAAATAATGCATCTATTTTTTAGTTTTGAGAATTATAATTTTAAACATTAAAATTGAAACCAAGAATCCTTAGAGACAAAAAGATAACACATAGTTAATGGGTATAGAGTTACAAGCATTATGGGGGGGCTGTAACTTTCCCTATACATAACTGCCTGCTGAACCTGCACTATTTTTTCTATTTTAATTATGGACTATAAAAATTGTCCTTTCTAAAAGATTTTGATTAGTTTTGTAACTTTTTATAAAGATGATTTTTATAGGTGACTAATTACACCTAATGAAAGATTAGCAATAGCTCTTTTATATGATCATTTTCGGATGGCCATGTTTTTCAACCAAATCACTGCATAATTTCATACATGGATATGCAACCCTTTTGCCTAGAGAAGGAAGGAAAAATGAATTTTTAATTCATGTCAGACGATTCTTGTACAACACTAATATTTTTTTCATTTTAATAGAAAATCTTCAATTTACCTTTTTCATGGAATTCTCATTACCCTTCTTATGGAAAAGCATTTCAAGTATACACAAAATCAATAAACATTCTTAAATTCATAATATTGAAATAATTAATGTAGTAATTAAACTAAGAGTCAGGTTACTTGCCCATCTTAATAGGCTCAGTCTCAGTTGAATCAAGTATAGACATGAGATTTGTAATTCAAGTCGACTCGACTTGGACTATATTAATTTAATAAATTTTTTATTAAAATTTAATTATAAAATATAAATATTAATACAAAAATAATTTTTAATATTTTTAAATAATAATACGAGATTTCATTTCTAACTCTAGCCAAAATTGATTAAGCAAAATAAAAAAATCAAGCCTCAGTGCAACCCATAATAGGTCTAGTAGCGATGATTACATGAGTTTTTTATTGGCCACGTTGCCATAAATGGAATCCAAAAAATTTTTTTTACTATTTTCTTCCTGCTAGATTTTAGCACCATGGTTTTACTTATTCAGTCGATAATAGTGTATTTTTTGTATAAATAATGAATTAATCGATAATAATTTAAAGAATAACTTAGTTTCAAAAACATTTGTGATGAATTCTCTTTTAAATCTATTGAATTTACAATATGTAAAAAATTGCTTAGAACAAAATAAATCTAATGAAAATAAAAAGTACAAAATCGTATTAAAAAAAACAACTTACCAAAGAGTCAAAAACCTTTATTATGAAAGAAAAATTTTAAAGCTACTGAATTTGTAATATTCTGAAATCTATCCGAGAATGAGATAGAAAAAATTTTACAATAGTGAATGAAAAAATAAAACCATTCAAAAAAATAAAAAGCAATAAACTGTATTCAAAAATTAAAAAATATATATTTGACAAAGTATTACTCTATATTTGATTTTTTATGAAAATAAAAGTTAAAACATCTATTTTATAGTTAAAAGTCTTAGTTTTAATTGTTATTTACCTATATTAGTAAGTAAGTAATAATCACTTTAAAACTATAAGTACTAAACTAAGATTTATATATATATATAATTAACCAATTATTTTGGTCAAATATTTAGATAAAGATTTTAAAAAATATAATCCTAATTTTATAATAAAATAATAAAATATTATTCCAATCATTATTAAGTAATATAATAAATAATAATGAATAAGTAATAATAACTTGAAGACTATAGGTACTAAACTAAGATTTATATATATAATTAACATAATTAACCAATGATTAAATTTAAGCAAATGAAATAAGCATTATCTTATTTTGGTAAGTATTTAGATAAAAGTTTTTAAAAAATATAATCTTAATTTTATAATACATAATATAATAATAAAATATTATTCCAATCATTATTAAGTAAAATGACAAATAATAATATATTTATCATTTAATAAATGTGTTTTAATCAAATCAAACTTCTTACTTACAAATTAAATAAATATTATCAATAATAAAAATATTTATAATGGCAACTTAGAAATAGAGTAAACAAAAATGGCTATTTTTGTCAATTCAAAAATTCTCTGCATTCGTGTTTTTATATATATATGATACATAATGTTTTCTTTCTAACTAAACTCTTTATCTTTTTGAATCCCAAAATAACACAATCCCATGTCTAGAACTTGATTGCTATTGTCATCAAGTAGTCCTCTGCAAAGGAATTTTTTTAAATAAAAAGAGAGTTAGGATTGCCACAATGATTCAAATTTCATCCCACAAATGAAAAGTGGGTGAATCATATTTTTTTTAGGCAATGTGAATCTTCGCATATTGTTGTGCCCATTATTATTGTAGATGAACTAAATGTTTACAAACAATTCGTAAACAATAGGGATGTAAATAAGTTGAGCTATTTATGAATTATTCAAACTTGTTAAATACTTGATTGAACTTATTTGTTTAACTAAACAAAACAACTCAAGCTTGAATTTAAGTTCGATCATATAAATGAGCCATGCTTAAGCTTTATAAGCTTGACATTAAAAGTTTTGAATAACTCATGTGTATAGATAAATACGTATAGATAATAAATAATTTATTTATTATATTACTTAGTAAATTGTAATTTTATTTAGAGAATTGCAATTTTATGTACTACTATCTACTACTTACCTAATTTCAATTTTCAAAAAGTGTCTTACTTTAATTTTTTGGCATAAAAATGTCTACTAAATACTAAAGTAATAAACTTTAAAAAAAATACTTCAAGGAGAGATTTGATAGAGGGAAAGAAAATAATTAAGTTATAAATGAGTTAAACAAGTTGAGTTCAAGCTTCATTTTTTTTTTTTTGGCATGGAGATGTCTACTAAATACTAAAGTAATAAACTTAAAAAAATACTTCAAGGAGAGATTTGATAGTAATCAAGTTGTAAACGACTTAAATAAGTTGAGCTCAAGCTTCATATTTTTTAAGCAAGCTAAGCCCAAGCTTTAAATTTGACTTATTTTAATAAATGAGCCTAGCTTGAGTAGCCTTTTTTTTCATAAGCCAAGCCAAAGGTTCAAGTGCTCGTCTGATTTACACACTTGGTAAATAGTTCAATTTCTATTCATTTATTAAGTTAAATAAATGATTATGAATAAAATTTTCACAACCAAAAAAGGAGGTTTAGCCATGAAAATAGTGACAAAAAAATTTTCGTCGCTAATTAGTGACAAAACTTGCAATGACAAAAACAATTGTCAGATGTTCGTCCCAAAATTCATGGCAAAATACAGAGGGTACTTTTACTACAATGATTTGTCATAAAAATCATCGCTAATATTAGTGCAAAATGGCACCAAATTTTGTGACAAATGATTCGTCGCCCAATTCGTTGCTAAATTTGTAATGGACAAGTTTCGTCACTAAATATCATGGCTAAGTGTCGATCATAATGGTATCAAATTTTGTGATGAAGAATTCATTGTTGACTTTCATTGCTTATTTAGCGACAAATAATGTTCATTGCAAAATTTATTGCTAAATTATCAATGCAAAAAGTCATCTCTAATATTGTCGTAAATCAATGACAAACAACATTCATCGCTAAATTAGCAACATCCTTTTTCATGATATTTGGTTGCAAAGTATTTGTTGCTAATGTTGTGGCAAACTTATGATTGCTATGCATTCGTCACCAAATTTCATTGCAAAAATTTAGCTATAGTTTTTTGTTGCTAATATTGTTGCAATTTTATTATGGATAGGTATTCGTCATTAATTTCATCACTACTATCCATCGATAGTTTTTTGTTGCTGATTCTATCGCTATTATTATCACAGTAATATTATGGATGAGTATCTGTCATTAAAGTTTTTCACTAAAATCCACTGATAGGTTTTTGTTCCATTGCTAATATTATCAAAAATTTATTATCAATGAACATTTGTTGCTAAAATCATTGCTAAAGTCTTGTACTTTTTACATCACTGATTTTGTGGCAGAGTTAAATATATTTATTATTCACTTTTCCTATTTCCTCCACTTCTTTTTCCATGCTCTTCTCTCTTCTCTTTTCCTTTTTCTCTCTTTTCTCTTTTTATTTTGTGTCATATGATAATCGTGGACTTAGTTATTATTTATTTCACTATTTTATTCCATCAATTGCCACAAGCTTCATCAATCTCATGTAATTTTTTTTAGGTATGTACCTATTTGAAGGCCTCATAATTGAAGTGGATATTGTAATTCTCATCAAATTGACCAATATCTATGACAAAGAGTTCAACAAAATACTTGGGTAAATCCCTTTTACATGGTAATTTTTTTTTTCCAATTTCAAAGTAATTATTTAGGCATAAATAAAATTTTAATTTTTAAGATTTTAATTTTTTTAGTTAAGAATATTGAATATTAGATATGATATTGTTAATATTTTATAAATGTTTAATTTGTATACAGACACAATGTAACAAGATAGGGCTTAGGTGTATAATAAAAACTTACCTGAATGTTGAGGATTGACTGATGAGTTTTGTATTGGGTTATAACAGTTTTTGGACTTTTCTAGTAGTAAAGTTGAGTTCATGGATGGAAATATGATAAGGTGTCCTTGTAAAAAGTGTAGTAATTGTAAGTTTCAAGTGTGTGATAAACTTAGGAAACATCTTTGTAGATTTAGTTTTACCTCGAATTACTATAATTGGACTTGGCATGGTGAACCATTTATATCAGATAAAGAATATCGAAGAAGTAAGCAATTTTTAGTTAGGAGAAAATGTAGTTATTATGAGCAATTAAACCTATATCAGAGGATGGTGATTGATGTAGCTAGTCAGAATTTTGTTTCGGAATTAAACGATGCAAGTACTAGCTTTGCTTTAACATTTGAATAAGTGGGTACTATTTATGCATCACCGTTGGAAGAGGTAAGAGTAACAGATTTTGATAAGAATATGGATAATGAAACTTTTCTATCTAATCAGTTTTGGGAAGTGTTGAAAGTTGCAAATAAAACTTTGTGGGTAGGTTGTGACAATGACACAAAGTTATTAGTGACTGCAAGACTGTTAAATATCAAGGTAGGGCACAATGTGTCTAATAACTGCTTTAACTTGTTTATTGAAGTAATGCAAGAAATAATGCCTCGTGATAACATCATGCCAAGTGATTTTTATGATATGAAGAAGCTAGTGGATAACTTAGGTCTTCCAATTTTAAAAATTGATGTATGTAATAAAGGTTGTATGTTATATTAAAGGGATAATGAAAATGCAAAATCTTGTAAATTCTATAACCAATCTAGGTCTAAGATTAGCAGGAGGCAAGGTCATAATCAAAAAATGTAAACCATATAAGCAAATGTTTTATTTGCGCTTAATTCCCAGATTGCAAAGGCTTTATACATTAAGGGCCACTGCTAAACACATGAGTTAGCATGCAAACCATGAAACAGAAGAGAGTTTGGTGTGTTATCCTTCATATGTAGAGGAATGTAAACATTTTGATAGAATATATCTTGAGTTTTCCATGGAGCCTCGAAACATTTGCTTTCTACAATCTATGTTGATGGGTTTACCCTATTTAGGAAATCGGGAAAAGTTTATTCATGTTGGCTAGATCTTAGCTTCCTACAATCTTCCACCTGTTATGTGTATCAACATAGCTTACATGTTTTTGACATTGATCGTGCCTGGCCCATAAAATCCAAAAAAATTGATAGATGTTTATATGCAACCATTGCTTGCAGAGTTATAACAATTATGGGATGAAGGTGTTCCTACATATGATGTCTCTATTAATCAGACATTTGTATTAAAGACTGTTCTTCTTTGGACAATAAATGACTTTCCAGCCTATAGAATGTTATCTAGATCGAGTACAGTTAGGATCTTAGGATGTCCAAATTGCATGGAGAGATCAAAGTCATTTTGATTAAAACATGGCAAGAAAACCAACTATTTTGACTATCACAAACAATTTTTGCCAATGAATCATACATTCAAAAGGAATAAAAAAGAGTTCATCAAAAGTAAAATTGAAATAACACCTCCACCATTAAGGCTGACCGATGATCAAGTTTGGATACGAGTGCATGTCTTTCCGACTATTGTTGAAAACACTCTTAATATAACGATTGCACATGGAAGTACACATAAATAGACAAAATGGAGTATATTTTGGGATCTACCTTATTGGAAGACCTATTCATCATAATCTTGATGTCATACATATAGAAAAAAATGTTTTCGACAATGTCATAAATGCTATAATAGATGTCAGTGGAAAAACAAAAGACAACTTGAATGCAAGAAAAGATATGAAAGATATTTATTATCGGTCTACACTAGATATGGATGCAACCAGCAAAGAACCAAAAGCAGTTTATACATTGAATAAGGAGTAGAGATGAGTTGTTCGTGAATGGTTAAAATTTGTACGGTTTCCTAATGGATATACATCAAACCTTGGGAGATGTGTTGATTTGAATGAATGTAAGTTGATAGGTTTGAAGAGTCATGATTGTCATAAATTTATGGAAAGACTAATCCAATAGCATTCAAGGAACTTTTACGAAATTTTGTATAGGGTGCCACAATAGAGTTAAGTATTTTTCTTCATGATATTTGCTTAATAGTGTTGAAAGTATCACACATGGAGAAACTAAAGAGAGATATCCCTATCATTCCTTGCAACCTAGAAAGGATCTTCGCTCCATCGTTTTTTGATTCAATGGAGCATCTCTTAGTTTGTCGCAACATGGCCTGGATATGAATCCTGACTAGCCCAACTTAAAATGACAAATGTATCCATTGGTTCTATATAAATATCTATACATATATTTATTTCTTTCTATTTTTAGGGGTTCATATCCTGGGACTGAGTTGTCAAGATGAATGGCTCCCTAGACTTCTCTAAATAGTCATTACAAAATGACCATTTATTTTAGAGTCACCACTAGTCTTATTTTAGCCAGGTGAGACTGGACACTTGTCAGAGTTGATATTTTCGAGGGTTTGAAACCCATGAAAACAAACTCCAAGTTCTGTGCTCACACCAAAAATCGCATGAAAAGGTTCGAGAGTCGGTTACAATCACAAGTAAGAATAAACCTTCTCGTGATGCCTGGCAATCGGTACCTTATTAATCACGTGTTAACTTAAATTTTGATTTTTATTTGGTTTCAATATTTGATATTTAATTATAATTACTTAATATTTTATTAAAGAAATTTATTATTTCAAGAAAGTTGGGTTTTAATGCTTTTTGAAATCACAAAATTATTCGTATCCTCCTGGGGAACCAAGTGGACATGAATTCTCCACCGTATCACGCTGGAGGACCATGCGAAATACGAAAGGTTTTATTTTCTCAAAATTGAAAAATCTTAACTTTTTATTTGAAAATGATATCTCGCTACTAAAATAATTCATAAAATTGTTCACATATTCAGGTAGGAATCCTACGTATTAATTTAATTAGGAGACATTGCCTTATTTATAAAAATAATTTTTATTATTAAAAAATACAGATTCTATGACCTAATATGATGAACCTATTCTTAATACATGCTTACAAAGTAAAAGTATCCTAGTACTCATATAGGATATGGTTTTAATACAAAATTATCAAAACACCCTTGGGGTATACCTTCTACATGAAAGTATCCTCATAACCCTTAAAGAACTCGAAAATGAATGAAAAAGGGCGAACCTATCTTAAATATGCACTTTCGGCCAAAAGGCATCCTAATGCTTATTTAAGACTAGACTCAAAGAAAAATTACAAAAATACCCTTAAGGTATACCTTCAACATTAAGGTATCTCGGTAACCCTAATAGACCTTAAAATGACTTTGGAAAACTAATCAATCCTAAATATTCACCTTTGGTGTAAAAACATCTCGGTGAGCAAAATTACCAAAATGTTCTTAGGCATACCTTGGACGTGAAAGTATCTCGATAACCCTAATGGACATTAAAATAACCTTGGAAAACTAATCCAATCCTAAATATTTACCTTTGGCATAAAAGTATCTCGGTGAATAAAATTACCAAAATGCCCCATAGGGTATACCTTTGAAATGACAATATCTCGGTAACCCTAATGAACCTGAAAATGACCTTAGAAGGCTAAACCAATCCTAAAATATTCACCTTTGGCATAAAAGCATCCTAGTGAGCAAAATTACCAAAATGCCCTTAGGGTATACTTTTGACATTAAAGTGTCTCAATAACCCTAATAGACCTTAAAATGACCTTAGAAGGCTAAACCAATCCTAAAATATTCACATTTGGCAAAAAAGCATCTTGATAAGCAAAATTACCAAAATACCCTTAAGGTATACCTTCAAAATGAAATATCTCGGTAAACCTAATGGACCTTAAAATGACCTAAAATGATGAAAAATAAATGAATTTAGTCTAAATGGAAAAGCTACAAGTTTAAGTTTGACTTAAAATGCAAAATGCAAAATACAATTAAACTTCTAAATTTTTTAAAATTACATTTCGTATCCTTTGAAAGGCTGAACAAATACCAAAAGTTTTGAAAATTTTTATATCCTTGCGGAAGGCCATAGAAATAATAGAGATCTTTAAAATTGGTAAAATATCTATTTTGCCCCCTAAATATGAAAATTTGCTATTAGTCCTTACACTTTTTTAAATTTTCATTTTAGTCCTTACATAATAAAATAACCTAAAAATCATAAAACTCATGAAATTATGCATGAAAATACAGCCAATATATCAAAAAGATTCAGCCAAATGCCTTGCCCTAAAAAATATTTTTCTACAACTTACAAAACAACCCGTAAACTTTGTAAAATTATATTTCGACTCCATATATGCTAAAATACCACACAAAATATTAAAAATCATCAAACCAGCAAAGAATCAACACAAAAATTGTGGCAACAATATGCATGAAAGTTCAGCCAAGCATTTTTAGCCATTAAAGACAATTTCCATATTTTGCAATTTAGTCCCTAAGGTTTCTAAAATTGCAAAATGACCCCTAAAGTATTAAAAATACCTAAAATATGTTATAAAATACACAAAATCAATTTCCAAGTTATCCATAAAGCTTTCGGCCAAACCCAAAAATAGCCTAGAAGAGTTTAGATGTTTTTGCAAATTAGTCCATGTGTTCACTAATGTTGCAAAAGACATAAAAACAAGAAAAACGTGAAATTATTACAAAAATATGCACAAAATCTTCATCAAAAGAACCTATCAAATTCGACAGAACCAAAAATATCAAACTTAAGCTTGCTTTGACATAAAAAATCATGAACATAAATAAACATTACTAAACTAAAATAAAAATAAAACAAAATAAAAATAAATATGTGTATATAAATATACTTAATCATATATTAACATGAATATAAAAGGAAACTGCAGATACCTCAACACACATGTACAATAAATCAAGATCTCAACAATAACAACATATTTCACAAGCAAAAATCAAATATAAAAAAAATACAAAATCACCATGTTTAGCCTTTCAACATGGATGAAAATCCATGAGCCTTAACATGGATTTAAATCATGAATAAGAAAAAAAATGAATGAAGATGAAGAAAAACTAAAGGATTAAACATTATACCTTGAATGGATTGAAAACTAAAATAAGCTATATTTTTGTAGTGATATATATATTTTTTTCAAGTAGGAAAACTAGCAAAACTATGAAAATACATCATCCCCCCTTTTATAAAGGGGAACGGTCGGCCAAGAGAATCCCCCAAATCTTTTTGGCCAAAACTCCAAGAGAAGAAAAGAACAAAAATTTTAATTTATTTATTTTATTATATTTTTGTCATAATTAGTGTAAAAAGGTAAGGTTTGCATTAATTTGGCAAACAATCAAAGGTCATTCGAAAACAATATTCTCATGATTGCCTAAAAAATATCATGTAATTGGTAATTAGAAACAAACCAAATTAGTTAGGGGAAAAGTTGAAAATTAACTAAACTAGTTTTCATGAAATTACTAGAAAATAATTAATAACTAAAATAAAATTAAAATAATAATAAAAATAAAATAGAAAATTAATAATTGATAATTATAAAGTTTTTTAAAATGAAATAATGAAAAGAAAAAAAACTGATTGGAACTGTAAAACTAGTAAAATTATTTGAGAAAAAACCTTACTAGGAAAATTTATCATATACGATAAATGCAAAACTCATAAAATAAATTTAATTTTTACACACTAATTTAACAGGGATTAAAAAATAATATTTAAAGAATTTTAAAAATTATGAACTCCAAAAAATCCTATCAAAGAAATTTACGGAGTAAAAACTCCGTAGTTTGGCAATGGAAAAAATTCTAAAATTCATAAAATAAATTAAAATTTTCAAAAATGATTTGATATGAATTTAAAAAAATAATATTTTAAGAATTTAAAAAATTTTAAACTCAGAGAAATCTTGCAATAAAATTTAAGAGTAGAAAACTCCATGTCTCGGTAACATAAAAATTTTAAAACTTATAAAATAAATTAAAATTTTCAAAACTATTTTAATATGGATTAAATAATAATATTTAAAGAAATTTAAAAATTATAAAACAAGAGAAATCCTCTCAAAAAATTATGAAGTAGAAAACTTCGTATTTTATAAACAAAAGAATTTCAAAAAAATGCAAAACTAATAAAAATAAAAGGAATTTTCCTAAACTGATTTAATATGAATTAAATAATAATATTTGAAGAATTTTAAAAATTATAAACTAAGAAAAATCTTCTCGAAAAAATTTACGGAGTAAAAAACTTCGTATTTTGAAAATGTGAAAAAATTTAAAACTTATAAAATAAAATGAATTTTGAAAAAAAATGATTTAATGGTAATTAAATGAAAATTTTTAAAGAATTTTGAAGTTGAAAACTTGAGAAAATTCTACCTTAAAAATTTATAGATAAAGTAAAGCTCGTATTTTAAAATTGAGAAAATTTCAAGGAATCCATTAAAATTTATATAAAAATCAGTTAAATAAAACCTATTATTCAAAATACTAATTTACAAAATGTTAAAGATGAAAATGCAGAATCTGAAATAATTTTATCAGAAAAATGAGTGTAAAACTCGAAATACTATGAAAAATTCAAAATTAATCATAAAAATAGATAACCTGACTCCCTATGGTATAAGATGCTAGTATGAATTTTTCCTTGAATATTTTTGATTTTTCAGAATACATATTGACGTAAATACCATAAGGTGTCCGTATAATTATACGACGGTCGACTTCCAAGTTTAATGAAAATTATTTAAAAATTCCTAAAAATGGAAATTTGACCATTCGCAAAAATAAATTTTCAACATTTTGACAAGAAAAGATAAAAAAATGATTTTTCTCTTAAATATTCATCCTATGTATATGAAATTCAATATGATTCT
>JAQSVH010004236.1:0-12401 GCA_029448705.1 Adansonia digitata | reverse complement strand
AATATAAAAAGGTGATATATGATGAAACAGTAACAAATTTCTATTATTTTTGTTTTTATTAATTTTTATTTCCTTGTATTTCATATTTTAAAAAAAGAAAAACATCTTCATTCTTTAATATTTTTGGGACTCTACCTTAATTGGTATTTTAAAAAATATATGCTTATGTCCATGTCTACTAATGATAGAAGAAAAATCAAAATCTTTGATAGAATATTCCTTTTCCTTATCTTCGCGATTGGATTGAATACGAATATAAGTAAAGTGGTAGTTTTTTTATATTTTTTTGGTGCAAAATTGTGAGTTAGAATTTGGCTTGGGTCTAGTCATTTTGTGCAAGGTTATTTTAAGTGAAAATTTGAAGAATCTTAAGTTTGAATTATCTCAAATTCAAGTTATTCTTAGTTTAGATTTTATTTTGATTTGACATTTGAGTTTTTTGGGTTTGTATCATTTGACTTAAATCATTTCAAGGCCATATTATTAATTTTAAAATCGAATCAATATAATTTTGGTATATCTCTAATTGTTTTTTAAAGATATTTTAAGGTGATAAGTTAGTGAGTTAGACTTTGTTTAGGTTCAATCATTTAGTGGAATAGAACACTATAGAATTTGAACCTTCAACAAAGGGGATTCTAATCCTCTAAAACAATTTTTTATTCTGTCCAAAGGCAAAATAGCCATTCAGTGGTGGGGCATTGAATGGTTATTCAAGAATTTTGCGAAATAAGGCCATAATCGGTTATTCTGCTCAATAGCTATTCTGCGAATCAAACAGCCAAGTTACTAAAGCATGCCGAATAGACCCATAATGAAAAAGCTATTATAGTGAACCAGATATGGTGTAAATGTTTCATAAAATCACAAACTATTTTTCTATATTCATATTTCAAGTTGTTCTGATTAATAATTCTTAGCTAATTAATTTAAAACTAAAACCACTATGACACATGTTGATACTCAATTATATTATCAAGTCTTATAGTTGACAATCAATCACATCACCCCACATTAAGCTCTATGAAAATGACTTTCAAATGGGATTAAGTCAACAAGAAATAAATATATATGAAAAATTCAAAATTTAAGTTAGTTAGTTCATATAATTATTATTAAAAAGTGGTATTAAGAAGGTCTAAAATTTGAATTTGAATATCTATAACCCTTACTCAATTAATTCATACAACTAGCTTTAAAAGATGATATCCATTAGGTCTGAAATTCGAATCTGAGCATCTTTAACCTTTTGACTCAATTGGTTCATACAATTATCTTTAAGAGATAACATCCCATAAGTCTAGAGTTCAAATTCAAGTATTCGTAATCCTTTAATTGAAATTGTTTAAATAACTATCTTTAATCGGTGATATCCAGCTGACTTAAAGTTCAAATCCTTAGTTGGTTTATATAGTTATCTTTAAGAGATGGCATCCAACTTCTAGAGTTCAAATCCAACCATTTGTAATCCCTTCCCCCTATTTCTAAACCGTGATCTCTTTTGTATCAAAAATAAATAAATATAAAAATAACTTTGTATAGATAAGCAAGCTTAAATAACACTCCACTTGGCATAATTACAACTCAAATATTTCGAATTTAATATCATAAGCAACAAAGCATGATGTGCTAGTTTCAAGATGGAAGTTAAGATTAGGTTAATTAATTAAACTAAATTAGGTACAAATTGAGGGTTCTAATTTTCTTTCAAATTAATTAATCATTGTTTGTTTGTCTTCAAAAAAATTATACATTTTGGACTTTGGAGGAGACATAGGGAGACAGGGCAACATGACGACAATGATATTACATAATTTTAATTTATATATGCTTACGAAGTAGAAACAACATTATTAGGTTGTCTGCTACGAAAACCATGCATTAAAATTAATATTAATATTAAATATTAAATATTAACTTGCTAGTTGTATATGTATAGCATCAACACACGCTTGCCGGCAGTCAGAATGATGCTTATTTGTTTATTTAATGAAAGAATTCTTGTTTTATTTAATTGTTATAATAATAGCTTGCCTATTATTACAATATTTAAATAGTGATGTCATAAATAAAGCTAGTATAGTATTTATGTTAAGTAATTTTAAAGTTGCACGGATAAACAAATCAAATATAATTTTCTTTATATTTATGTAATACTATTTATAAAAATAATAATGTACTAATTTTAAACCTGTATTTTACATGGATAAATAAATCAATTTTAATTTTCGTTACATTTATATAATATTATTTAAAAGTTAAATATATTTTATTTTGAAAATGATAATGTATTCATAATTTAGATCAAATAAAAATTATTCATGATAATACAGTTGGAATCTAATTTCATTAATGGTAATAAAAAATATTTATAAATATAATAATTTAACGTGCACATTTGACTCTTATGTCATATAAACATATGATTCAATAAATTTACTAGAGTCTTTTATCTTTTAACTTATAAAAAAAACAACACACATATATTTCAAAAACAACTCATAAATAAGGTTAGTATAGTGTTTATGTTAATTAAGTAATTTATTGTTAATTTTATAACAAGTATTATCAAATTATGACAAATAAGAGTTCTATGATTCCCTTGTGAAATTTAGAACTACTAATTATATGCAAGCTAGTTTTCAATAATAAAATTTTTTAGCATTTTATCTTTATAATTAACTTTCAAACTAATCATATTTTCTCTGTTCTCGAGTTCGGTCAAATGGAAAGAAAGATAAGAAAATTTTTGTATTTACAGCATTGACAGTATATATATATATTTATATATTATTAATAAATTAAATAATTATTTTATTTATAAAATAATAATATTATTTAATTTATTGATAACGTATAAATTAAATATAAATTCTTCTTTTAATCTTTGGAAACTCCCAAGTTTCTGGGCCCAAAACCCTTTTTTTTTTTGTCTGAAGTCCAAAACCAGTTTCCCTTCTTCAAAGCCCAATAACCCTTTGAAGCCAAAATTAGTCTTGAGAATGTTTTTTTTTTTTTTTTAATGACCAGCCTTGTGGGACAATTCATAAAAAATTTCATAATTTATCTATTCATATTATATTTATGTATTTTTTTATTTTATAATAATATTTAAAATATTTTATATTTTATATTTATATAAATTTTAATACTTTAATAATTGATATTATATAAATTTTAAAATACATATTAGTATAATGTTTTGATTACTTTATCTATCATAATCGTGTAATGGTGTTGTCTTCTTGCCCAGCAAAACCTCCAAGTCCAAGTTTCATGTAATTATAAACAAATAAAAAAATTTAAGGAATGTCTATAAACATTAATTAAGATTTTTAAAATAAAAAATATAATTATTATATTATTTTTTAAATTATGTAAAAATGATTGATTTGACGCAAAATAATTTCAAAATAAAAAATTTTGATAATTAAAAGGTTTCTATAGACATCCGTTAACCAAACTTTAAATAAACAAATAAATATTGTGTGAGGCTCGGCAACTCCAACCAACAATTTTGCTTACTGCCGATTGTGTTTGATCCACAAAATTAGATCAAAAGTGAAGCATTTGAGGGCTAGAGGCTTCAATTTGCCCAAGCAAAGAGTATAGAATTTCTATTGTGGACTTGGATTATTGGTCATTTTGGGCCCAAAGGATTTCGTTGAAGGAATATTTCTGGTTTTGTTATGGCCCTTAGTTATGGGGTTTTTGGGTAAAACTGAGAAGATATTTCTAATGATGTAAAAAAAACATTAAAATGAGTATTTAATTGTTAAAATTGAAAACAATAATAATGGCGTTAAGAATGGAAACATAATAAATACTAATATCTTAATAAAAATAAAAGAAAAATTCACAAATTCGAATTTCGAAAGTGGAATTTAAAAAAAAAATGAGCCATTTAGAATTCTTATTTCAAATTTCAAGAATTTTAAAAATTTCAAAATTTATTTTGATAAACAAAGAAACTTTATTTTAGAATTTTGAAAGTTTTTCTACAAATGAGTTTCTTCCTTAAAATCCCTTATCGAAAAACACTCTGACGGTAATTATAAAAATTCTTCGAAAAGTTTAAAGACAGCGAATCAATTCTCCACAAAAAAATAAAATAAAAATGACCGGATAAATTCTCTAAAAATATTTTTCCAAAAAAAATCTAAATGCAAAAAAAAAATGAATTTTCTAAAAACAAATTAAGGACAATAACAAGATTTTTCAGAAAACTAGAGGAAAAGTAGACAAATTCTCAAAAATAAAAAAAGAAAGAAAGCCTATACATGAAATTTTGTTTCACTAACTAATGTCAAGAGTACATCATGCAGTCTCTTTTGAAACATCAAGACGTTAAGGTTTGATCATGGACTTGCATCTGAACAATTAGTAGAGTAAATATTGTTTAAAACACTCCTTTATTAGGTGTATGGACACCTTTGTTATATCCAATATCAGCCGAAGTTTAAGACACAATATATGACCATGTTCATGAGGCATATCTTCTATGATTCACCAGAGTGCTCCAAAAAAAAAAAAAATCAACATTTGTTCAAGTTAGGTTATATACATAAGCCGATTAAAGGTATGTTGGGAAAAATAAAGTAGATGAGTAGTCAGAAATGAGATTGAAATTAAGATTTCGAAACATGATAAATCGTTTTCTTTAAAAAGTTATTTGTTTCAACACAAAGTTTACTAATGGGTTTAAACAATAGTACTTGTATAATACAATGAAACTTTATAAGTTCTGCAATTACTAATATCGAATGACTCTCTAATCTCTTATTCTTTCTATCAAACTTTTAAAATTGAAAAAAATTTTCATAAATCATGGCAACTGATGACTATTAAATATGCATATTCTCATATAATAAGTGCATAATTTCATCTTACAATTACAATCTTTCGTCCGAAAAATATATTATTTTATAAAAAAATGTGACTATATGCTT
This sequence comes from Adansonia digitata, assembly GCA_029448705.1. Classification (NCBI taxonomy): domain Eukaryota; kingdom Viridiplantae; phylum Streptophyta; class Magnoliopsida; order Malvales; family Malvaceae; genus Adansonia; species Adansonia digitata. The sequence continues at coordinate 7,452 of JAQSVH010004236.1, read as the reverse complement.
TTAGAATATCGGATGGCTGTATATTATTTATAACCTACTACAAGTACAACATGATAGACGTGTGCCTCACACCTCAAGGTATAAAAAGACGTAAGGCAAGATTCAAAACTTTTTGACCATCATATTTCTCTATGCGAATTTGCTCAACATTGAAGATCATCTTGAAATTTGAAGTTGTGTTTAATCTCGCCTAAAAGATATCAAAAGGACTGTATATACATCTTAAATCAGTAAAGTGTTATGCTGGCCATACTATTTTACAAGGCAACATGGAGATTGAAATTGGGGTAGTTTGAGTTTGAACTTGAAAGACTTCTAAACGTATCCAAGTACAGGTAAAAAAATGTTCATTTTTTTTTTTTACCTGTACTTTCTTGATTTTCATTGTTAATTTTCCTGTCACTTTAACCTCTCATAAGCCTTCCTCAAATAATTAAATTATGGTCATGAATGAAATACTAACTATACACTGTAAGCATCATGGACAAAGATCAAAATTGTTATAATAATGACAAAAAACTGGGAAAAGGAAGACCAAAAGCAGAAGTTGACTACCGTACTGCATTTTTATAGTTTGAAAATTGATTTTTGAATAAAATGTTCTTAAATTATATACATCCTAATACAAAAAGGGTTTAAAACTTTTGGTTCATATTTTACTTCTTGTTTTACCTCCCCCAGATACTGTCCCCCATTTATCACAGTTGCTTTGGTGCTCAACACAGCCTCTTCCAAACCCCACAGATACAACTACAAGCCAAACTAGAGTGTCGATGAGCTCGAAAAAGCTGCCCCAGTCCCTGTAAATAACCCAAAACTGACACTTTCTCCCCTACCCCGTTCGTCAGTTTGTTAAGTCTCTCTCTCTTTCTCTCTCTCTCTCTCTCTGGGTGGCGTGTCAAAGCAGATTAATACTTCACCAAAACATAAGAAAAAAAAATTAAAAGATTGAAAAGATAAAACAACTTTTAGAATCCTTCTTCCTGGTTGCTCAGTGATGCGTCTCAGCCAGGTCCAGCAGCTCCTACCCTTCCGCCGCCTTCTGATCCCCCCAAGTCCGATCCCCGACTTGAACCATGCTCGAACCCATGTCCAACTGGCTCCCCAATGCAAGTGTAGTTGGAGTCTGGTGCGGCCAAGTAGTTTAGGTTTTGGTGAAGGTACTGTGATGAACTTCTGCTTCCATGGATACGACCTACGTAGTAGTAGTTCATGGGGTGATCAGTTGGGTGTTGGGAAGGATAGGAGCTGAGGCACGACGGTGATGGGTGTAAATGTGGTTGCACTGGGGGCTGTAACGGTGGTGGGCCTGGTGACATGAGCGTTGAAGAAGTACCAGAGAACAGTCTTGGTGGGTAAACTGATCTGACTAGTTGTATTGGATCAGAACCCACGTTGCCTCCATGATGATAGCTCGGATGGCAGCTACAATAATTGGAATATTTTATAATTAAGTAGAAAGATTAGTAATAAACAAGATCATGAGGCATCAATATTCAAAATTATTTGAATAAATTCCATCGAATTGCTCGCTTTATTTAAGTGTAAAACAAATAAGATTCTTAAGAACTTACCCTAGATGCCCTTTGATGGCCCAGTCGTTGTTCTTGAATACTAGCTGACGAGCCCGGTTCAGTGTCTCTGTCTCCCTTTCTGACCACCCAAACAGTAACGCAAATCAAATCAATCAAAAAAGTAGTCATCAACATGAAAAACCAGACGAGACCAAGAAATTCAGCAACGAAAATGACTTAGTTTTCGTCGATTGACATGACCAAGCTTCATGGGCAAAGCGATTATAACAACCTCTGACAATTCTCATAGTGATTTGGCTGGAATTCAAATTGCAGTGATGAATACATTTGTGTTCGTATTATCTGTTTGTACTACGTTTATGTGATAAATTTACCTCAAAACATATGTGAGACAAAACACTGAAATGACTTGCCTTGTCGGTGGCGGTTCATGTGTCCCCCAAGAGCTTGAGATTTGCAAAACTTGAGGGAACAAAACCTACATTTATAGACCTTCCCGCACTCATCTTTCCCATCCCTAGCGCTATTTTTCTTTTTCCTATCTCCTGCGTCAGAGATCGCTAATTAGAGCAACTTCAATGAAACCAGTCTTGGCTCAAAGCCCGAGCCCTAGTTTACCTAAATCGTGTACAAACTTTAAAAAAAAAAAAAAAATTATTAAAACACTCAATTCCATACACTTTCCTTTCCAACATTTCCTTTCTATATCAATTTCAGTAACTCTTAGCCTGAGAATGATAAAACTGAAACCGTAAAATAATATTCGTAACATCATCTTACAACGGTTATCTAAAGAGAAAAAGCATAGATTATGTTGTTAATGTTGATTAGAGTTGCAAAAGCAGAAAATTAAACCTGAGGAGGAGCCTTCTCCAAATACATGTTTACCATCTTTAATCCTAGTGCTGTCGTCAGGCAAGTTGTTGAGGTCTAAAGGGTTCTTTGGTGGTCTCCTGCAACAGCAAAAAGTTGAACAAAAATTCAATTAGTTGAAGGGATTTGAAAGAGGTTAAAGAGAAAGAGAAAATGAAATAGAGGAGAAAGTGCAGGATGTTGTGAAAGGCCTACATGGTATACCGACAATTTGAAGGAAAAAAACATGAGGGAAAAAAAATCTTTCAGATAGGAAGATTAACTAAAGCTCTAGAATTATAAGGCTTCAGTTTCAGACTATCATATAGATCATGATTTATATTGTGATTGCGGATTCATCACCTTTTATTTACTATAATTTATTTTTATAACCAATTATAATAAATATTAATCATAAATAATAATAATAATAAAAAAAATTAAAATTATAAAAAAAATGTTATATTGCAATAACTATTTAAATCTCGAGAGCTCTTGGGAGAGAAATGGAGCTTTGAAAGTCCTCTGTTTGTTTCTCTGCCACCCTGTCTTGGACTCATCTCCCCTCTCTCTCAAATTGAAACAACAATAAGGGACAGTGGGTCTCGTGACTTTAAAAAGGGGAAGCTTGAGTGTTTGGGTTTGTGCTTATAGACTCTTTAAAAGGCCTATTGCTAGTTCACCCTATTATCTTATATTTAAATTGTAGTCATAGATATATATTTTATATAATAAATATTATCAAAATATTAATAAATATATTTTATATCGTATTATATTTATTATAATTGTTAATATAATAAATATTATCAAAATCAATCATATTGAACATTAGTCAATATAGAAGTCAAAAAAATTTAAGTTACGAAATAATTATCATCATATTACATTATAGACATTATTTAAATTCATGTTACAAACTAATTTCATGAAATAATGAATGAAGCAAAATAGTTACAAGGATTGCCAATAGGATTTACCATAAAAAGGTTGCAATCAAATTTATGTCGCTTAAACTCAAGAAGAGTGTCGAATATAGGTATGCATCGGATACAAATATATTTAAAATTTTTAAGTTTTTTTATAAATTAAAAAAATTATGCTTATACTCATACTTAAATATGTGTTAGATATAAGAGTCAAGCACGAGTACTCTAAAAAAAAAAAAACTAAAGAATCGAAATTACATAGGATCAAACACCCCATGTCCTTCAACTCCTTTGCAAAGTAATGCACTTTAAGCCAAAAAAAGGCTTCAAACCATCCAGGATGATGGAAAATTTTCCGAACATGATTTCAAGCCCTAAAATTAAGCATCGAGCTTACTCATTATTCGAAGAGAATTGCGCATGCATGCTAAAAGTCGAATGGCTGGTCTACGTGTAAGCTTTAAGGCTTCCTGGGGGCATCATTAGTACCTTGAACTTTGCCATGGAACATGGAACTGTTGCTATCAATATGTCATTATCAAGTTTTTTGTGATATTAGCTGGGATATAGATTGAACCTCACAAGGGTGTTGTTTTATTCTTTGCAGGAAAACATGAAACTAACATACAAAGTTCTGCATCACCTGAGCTACCAGATAAAACAATAGCCAATAAGCAACAACTCAAAAAATGTTCATGGCCAAATTTTCTCCATACTCAAGCTCAAATTAAGTTAGGTTTAAGTTTCAATCAAAGAACTAGAATTATTATTCACAAAATAAATAAAATATTTAAAATTATTTTTACATTAATATTTATATATTTTATAATTAAATTTAAATAAAAATATTTTTATTATTAAATATTAATTTAAACTTAATTAAGTTAACTTAAATTTTTTAAAATAATCATGTTCAAAACTGACCAATATAAACTAGGCATAGCGAACTTAACAAATAACTTGATCCTTCGCCAGTTTACCCAAACTTCAATGTACCCTATCGACGAAAAAATTAACCCAAAATATACTATTCATTCAATATAAAAACAAACGTTTCTGTGCTTTGTTCTGTTTTATCTTTGTTTATTTTCTTAAGGTTAAATACTTATGTAGTCACTGTACTTCAGTCCGATTTTTAGTGTAGTACTCAAAGAAAAAATTATGAATTTAGTACTTATAGTTTTATTTCGACATACATATTAACTTTTTAAACTAATATCATTGGTCAAACGTTGATGTGATAGTCAACAATTAGTAAAAGCTTAAAAAAATATTGTTAACTTATTACTCAAACATAATGCATATTAGCCCTTTAAATTAATACCATCGATCAAACGTTGACTTGATAGTCAACCGATAGTAAAAGTTTGACATGTAGCAAAATACCGTATCAGCATAAAGAAAAAAATTTTAATTTTTAGAATTTTTTTCATAATGACGTAACATTTTTGTTACATGTCACACTTTCATTGGCTATGGATTGTCACATCAGCATTTGACCAATGATGTTAATTGAAATAATCAATATGCATAACGAAATAAAAATTTAAGTACTAATTGATAATTTATTCTTTAAGTATCAAACTGAAAATCGAATCAAAATATAAGATAAAATGAATATTTAACCCAATTTTTATAGGAAAAAATTTACACATATACTAAACACACATTCATAAAATCTTCATCCCTTATGTTTTTCAAAATATTATTATAATCCATAAAAATTTTGTCGATTTTCACTTAAATATCTAGAATAAGAAAATGATAAACACTTTAAAACTTTTGTTATTAAGTAAACAAAAATCACTTTGGGTTTTAAAAAAAATATGATTATCACCTTCAAAACATAAATTCAAAATATGTTAAAATTTTGTACATGTAAATGTATGTTGATGCATGAGAGCAATAACTGAGTATAAATCTAATTAGCACTGCTTACCTTTCCAACATATTCAACTATAGTAGAGTTTAGATATATATATATATATATAAATATATACATAGGAGAAATTCAATTATACTGATATAAAATTAAATTAATTTTATACACTTTCATAACTTTTTATATTATTTATATTTTAACAGACTTGTAGTTGGATTTAGTAATATATAATTGTATTCCTCGTGTATGTAAAATTTCAACTCGATCCAATATCCTATCATATCAATCTGGAAATATTATTTTTTTCAACATATATTTAATGTTGAAAAAGCTTTTTATATCAAACAAATAGTTACACTTATTTTAATTTACTCAAAACTCGACATACATAATTTATGTAAATAAAAAATAAAATACGATAATCAAACTAAACTAATATAAACCGTACAAAAAAAATTATAAAAGTGTGTTGGCAAAGCACAATGGCAACGGATTTCCAAAAATCTCCAAGAATTATGAGAGGGTTATTGATTTTGGCATTCCTTAAAAAATGGAGCAAAAGTGGTAGAAAATTTGGATGCATTTGATTCTCATAAGACTATAAAGTAAAAGATGCCATAAAATGATAGAGTAGAGCTTGGATACAATTCCATTTAGTGAACATAGCACTACTTTTTATATTTTTTACTTTTTTGAAGTTAGGTAAGATAAATTTGGTAATATTAGATATTAAATAATTATATGATACAAATAACATAAGAATTATTAAAAATATGTAAATCACAATATGGTATAAAAGTTAATATAAAAAAGGATATTAATATATGAATGACTCAAAATTATATAACACAAATTTTTAATATGTCAAATTTTATATAAATATATATTATCTTAAATATACTTATAATACTTAAAAATAACACGAATATAATCTATACAACTGCATGAATTATCAGATCTAAAATAAGATAAGTGTTGAAGAGGTTTTTCTCTTCTTAGTTTGATCAACTTTTTTGATTAAATATCTTAATATCTTAAAAGGGGCTTTTTATGTTCAACTAAGCTAAGCTAAAAAGGGTAGGCAATGTTAAGCAATGCAAGATTTGATTGGAGCTTTTATGTATCTAATTAATAATTGTCCCCTTTCTTTATGTTCTTCAATTTTTAACACAATAATTCTTTCCCTAACAAAAAATTAACAAAAAAAAAAGGATTTTAAGTTTGAGATTTATTTTAATTGGTTTATGTAATTGTATGAATAAATTTGAAAATATAACATTTAATAAATTTAAGATTTAAATCTAAACATTTGCATATTGCAATCATTTTCTTTTATCTCATTACACTTTCTTTTGTACAAAAACCAAGAGTCAGCACTACTCGATTGAATCTACTAAATCAATCGAAATTTATCCTAATTGGTTCACTTGATTTAGTTTAGTCAATTTTTGTTAAAATCCGGTTAGGTAAATTAGTTTAAATGGGTTTATTCAATCAGCTTGTGGTTTTTTATTTTTCCAACAAAACTAATCAAACAAACTAACACCTAAATAAAAAAATAATTAATTTATATTTTATTTATATTAATCATACCCAACCCATAATCATATCTTCTAATCTCATGAACTTAAATAAAAAAATTAAATTGACATTACTGATCAAACTGAACTAAAATTTGGTTAATTCAATCTATTTTTCAAGTTCGATTGATTTATTTAGTTTTTAAAATTTTAAAATCGAATTAATCACATTCTCAACCTTATAAAAAATAAATCTTGCAATTAAACCTAGCAATATGATACATGGCACACTCACATGAAAAGAAATAAAACATGGCACAAAATATCACATGATGCAAAAATATAAAATACACAATACAATAAACGAATGTTTGAAATTTTACATAAATACAAATTGTTAAAGTATAGAAATTTTTTTGAATATAAAATACTTTAAGCACGATTATATATTAAAAAATTACATAAATATGATAAGAATACATGAATTATCATATCCACTTGCAATCCAAGCAATTTTAAAGGACAATGATACGACGTCGTTGCAATCCATCCGTCGCACGCATCACTTGCGTTGGCCCTGGGAGGCTGATTCGAACTTCCGACAGATAAATCAATCTCTAAACGAAACCCGCGAACTCAACTCCAAACTCTTGACACTTTTTTTTAATTAATTCAACCTTGGAAATTGTCGGAAAAACATGAGTCGAAAGAGAGACAAACCCTACTTCTCCCGC
>JAQSVH010004225.1:0-12402 GCA_029448705.1 Adansonia digitata | reverse complement strand
TTAGCTCAGCCGGTAGAGCGCGTGGCTTTTAACCACGTGGTCGTGGGTTCGATTCCCACAGACGGCGTTTCTTTATTTTTAACCTTTGTTTTGATTCAACCAATCCAATGGCCGCTCAAAGCCGGAAATCCCAACGTCACATATTTATATTATATTTTTGTGCATTCAACAGTCACATATATTCTTCCGTTTTTTTTTTTTCAGTTTCTGAGGAAAAAAAAAAAAAAACTGCCTCTGCGCTTTCGATTTCTTTTGAAAAATCTCTTCCCGTTAATACTTCCTCCGGATGGATTGCGAACCTTTGGTTGCAAAAGCCTCCGTCTCGCCTTATGATCTTCTCTTGCAAGCACTTGCTTTAATTCCCTTCTCCCATTATCTGTTGGCCGCTTTCTTAGTATTTCTCAATTTTCTATACAATTTTTTGGAAATTCATTTTCTTCACGATTTACTCACTCTTTTCAGAGGCGATGCCGTTATGTTAACTTACAACCCTTGCTCCGACCTCGGCCGATCGGTAGTCGCTAAGTGTAAGGTTCTCCATGGAAGGTAATATTATTATTTTCATTCCAAGATTTCTCCATTAAATCAGTTGAAATTTAAATTTAAATCTTTCTACTTGATTGAAATTTGTGAAACAATGGCGCAGGTACTTGGTGACTCCATGGCTTTCTAGTCCTCATCTTCAGACAGCTTTCTTGAGTTTTCTTGGAAGGGCTCCTCCAGTTACTTATAGACGGTTAGTTCAATTATTTTTTATCCGTATTTTCTAGTTCATTGTTTTGGATATATATTACTCTGCTAAATGTTTATTATTCTTAGGCATTTATTCCGTGCTTTTGATGGTGGAACAATTGCTTTGGACTGGCTAACTTATTCCGAAGGTCAGATTTTACTCATCTCCCCATGATTTTTAATTAGCTTTTTTATTTTTTTTTTAACATTTATATATGCTATTGAAATTTAAGAATGGGAGGAAAACTCCCCGTTAAAATAATACATATGGTCTAATTTTTAATATTATGCATCTGTAACTAATAACAGTTGTAGAAGGTACCTCCGAAATGATTGATAGTTCCACTGCTCTTAAAGGTGATAAAACTCCGATTGTGATTGTGATTCCTGGCTTGACCAGCGATTCTGCTTCTGCTGTAAGTTTATATATATATATATATATATATTTGTCTCTCATATATTTTCTTTCAAGTACTTAAAAATTGTCACTGTGTGGACAGTATGTGAAGCATCTTGCATTCAACTTGGCAAGGCAGGGTTGGAATGTTGTTGTAAGCAATCACCGTGGACTGGGAGGTGTATCACTAACCGTGAGTTTCTTTTGGAACTTTTTTTTTTTTTTTTTTGCACCTGGATTCTGAATCATCTGATTCTTACGAGGTGTTACCATTTCCAAAGTAGCTGAATGATTTTATTTTTCCAGTCTGATTGCTGTTATAATGCTGGATGGACTGAAGATGTACGGAAAATCATTGACCATATACGTTGTGAATATCCTGAAGCTCCTCTATATGCTGTTGGAACTAGCATTGGTGCCAATATTCTGGTATATGAATTGTTCTGATGTTCTTCACTTTTATGTTTATGACCATCATGAATGTAGTTAAGTATTGCAATTTGAATGTCATTTTGAAAAATTTCCTTGGAAGTGATAATGATTTAATTTTTCTTTTCTAATTGTATCAGCTGTGAAAATCTACGCAGTTTAGCTGAATATAAGAACTGAACTTTCAGATGAATATTTGCTCTTTGTTTCGTCTGCTCCTATCAGGTTAAGTAAAAGAAATGTTAAATCTAATACTGAGTTGAATTTGTGTTTTCCTGATGGGAGGATGAATATAAACCCATTTTCTGTCTTGATCCTAATGCACAATTTTTGCTGTAAAAGACAATTTTGGTTCAGATCCTGCCTTTTCAGGTCAATGTATTTGTAGTAATGCCCTTATCCTGTTTGACAAATGGTTATCCATATTGATAAATTCTTAATATTTTGTTTTTCCTCATGTTGTGTTGTTTTATGTATTGTTTGCAAGCCCAAATATATGCTTTCTCCTTCCACTTTCAGGTAAAATATCTTGGAGAGGAGGGGGCAAATACTCCTCTTGTTGGGGCTGCAGCTATATGCTCTCCTTGGGATCTCTTGGTTGGTATCCTTATCTCTACCATACAACCAAATTTTTGAGCTCTATTTGATCTGCGTTTTTCAAATTTTGGGGGGTTGAATCTGTCTATGCTCTTCTTTCTCCTACTCTCTGTAAGGTTCTATCACACTAATAATAAAAATACATCCACTTTTGCCCCAGAATGATGGAATAAAAAAAGAGAAAGATAAAGATCATGGGGATAGAGAATAAGAAAACCTAACTATCCCTTTTGAGAATAAAGTTTCTTGCATTTTGTTGTTGAGGTAGTTGCTCTTCAAAACCTCTCCTGAAGGTTCAAGTTTGGAACAACAAACAGGGATAGTTAACTGGCATTTTGTCGATCTGGTTCCACATGACCTAACCAAGGAACCGAGTAATTCCTTGCCTTACAGTGATTGTCTCAGTTGAAAGCATGCTGTTTCACTTGAGCTTAGTCAGTATTTTTTCAAATAAAGGGAGAACAACCTCTTCTGCTCCCACCATTGCCAAGTCTGTATTGGCAGCAGTAGGACCACTTTCTGCTTAAATCACTCTCACTTTTTGTCTCTGCCTCTCTCATGAACTCCTAAGCAAAAGAGCTGCGACTTCATCCTCATTTTGGAAGGTTATGTACTAACTCTCTTCCTTGCAGTTATGTGACAGGTTCATCAACCGTAGACCTGTGCAGAAAGTATATGACAGAGTGCTAACAGTGGGCCTGCAGGGTTATGCACAATTGTACGTCTGCATTGCTTCATTTTGCAGTATCAGTTTACATAATTTAGACGTTGTCTTTACATAATATACTTTTTGCTTTCATTCAGGCATCGGTCTATCTTGTCTCGTCTTGCAAATTGGGAAAGCATTGAAAAGGTACTCAAAAGCATTGAAAAGAAACCATGCCGATCACATAACTGAAGCATTTTAGTGGGACAATAAAATAAGTTGGAGTGAAATTACTATCTTCTTTGGCATAGATATTATTGGTCTGGAAACTGAAAGTTATGAATGTAGTAGGTCCTCTATGGTGATAAACTCATGTCCAAAATCATGCAGTGCCTCATCTCATATTTCTTCATCATTCATCAGTCTTAACAGTGTTTGAAAGAATTTTCAATTTGTCTTTTTCCTAATGAAAAATCTCCTAATTCTTTTCCGCTTGTGTTTTCGCAGTCAAGTTCTCTTAGGGACTTTGACAACCATGCTACTCGAGTTCTTGGAAAATTTGAGGTAACAATTATTATTTCATTTCCTTTGATGCTTCCAATTACTAATAAGGCCAACTTGCATTTCAGACTGTGGATACGTATTATAGGCGTTCAAGCAGTACTAATTATGTAGAAAATGTCTCAGTGCCTCTCCTCTGTGTCAGTGCCTTGGATGATCCAGTGTGCACCAGTGAAGCTATTCCATGGGATGAATGTAGGTGAGAAATCACTTTTCATGCAATGATTACCCCTCTTTAAAAGACCTTCCCCCTTTTTTGGGGCACTCAAACAAATAGACGGTGTGTCTATTTCTTGTAGTGTCAAGTGAGAGAAACCTTTTAATTCCTTAATACTATTATAGATTTATATGTATTAAATTTGCAGTTCCACTATAATATCCTACTTTGTTTTATGAGCTCTTTATTTGTTACAAGCTTACGTTGCATCTCTTTTTTTTACACAAATAACAAAGCAATCACAGCAAGGTGGGGTTATGAGCAGAGCATTTTTATTCTGACATCTAGGAAAAAAGTTAAACTGATAACACTAAAATGTGTCTCACTATATTGGTAGTATACCTTGTTGATGTTGCCAAAAGTTTGATAACATTTTCCGCTTGAATGGTAAAGTATATGTGTTACTCACATTCCATGTCAAGCGTTAAAGTGAACTCACCAATATTCCATCTTAGTCTAACAAGGACAACATTATACTTTACGTCCTTTAAAAGCTAACCTCCGTTTGGTTTACTTCTAGGGCCAATGAAAATATTATCCTAGCTACTATGCCACATGGAGGACATCTTGCTTTCTATGAAGGGATAACAGCATCTAGCTTATGGTAATACGTTTTTCTCCCAGGGTAGCAATAATTGGCATCTCCGATAACACACACACGCACATGCAGACACAGAGATGCACATCTTTATATATTTCCTTTTCACTTATTTCACCGGAAAACTAGTACTCAAGTTTCTGCTTTACACTGGAGCTTCCCACTGTATGATTACTTATCACAAGGATCCCAGCAAAAGAATTTGATAGAATTGGTGGGGTTGTTAATGAAAATTAACCCGTACTAGCATATACTAGCAGCTGTAACTGATTATGTAACAAGTTGTAATATAAGGTTCATTAGTGTCAATTTACATGGTTTCTTATTCTTGGAATTGCAGGTGGGTACGAGCTGTCAATGAGTTCTTTGTTGTTCTAAGGACTAGCCCACTTATAAAAGGAAGACAGAAGGTAATAGTTTCAGTAGTTTCATCGTAAAGGAAACATTGTACTTTATTAAAAGGAAGACAGAAGGTAATAGTTTCAGTAGTTTCATCGTAAAGATCGTAAAGGAAACAGTTGTACTTTATTAAAAGGAAGACAGAAGGTAATAGTTTCAGTAGTTTTATCACAAAGGAAACGGTTGTACTTTATTAAAGCAAAACAGACATATCTGCACCCTGAATTAAAATTCCCTTTTAGCAACTGAGTAATTTGATTTTTCTTAAAATCCCCTTTGAGTGAATTCGATCCTGCAATATTTATATTCTCCTACCTCATTTTGTTCTGCATGAATCAACCTTCTTTTCTTGCAAAAATTCTCCCAATGTTCCCAGTAAAGCAGCCAAATATGTATCAAAAATAGTAACTGACGAAGGACCTTAGGGATCTGATCATATCCATCAGAATTCTATGTTTAATGGAAGAATTGCTGTTTTCTTGAGTTCTAATAATTTGGTCACAGTTCTTGAAGGGGAATTGGGTCCCTATGTATGATTTTGTAAAATAATTCTGTCAAAAAAGAATAACAAAATTATATATATATGTGTATATATATATATATGTGGGAAGAGGTTTATGTGTTCAGTTAACTGCCTGTTTCTACAATTTATTTGACTCTATGTTTGATTGCAGATGCAAGGTTCTACCATGCCCAAGCCACTGCAATCATCAATTGATCAAGGGCCTTATGTGAATGTTATAGGAGATGGATTGGTGACAGCAATGGGCAATGAAAGAAGGGATACTTTACTAGAAGACGCGTCGAACGAGCATACGATTCCCAGTAAGAAGGATGAAGGTACAATATCTGATAAGGGAGCAAGTGTGACAGATAAACTAAACTCTAAGAAGCAAATCATGCAGCAAGTAGAGCAAAATGTTAAAGATTTGATTGTCCCTGTCCAAGGACGCATCAATAAGCTTTCGCGGCGGAGCAGACAATCAATCTGGTTGCTGGCATACATTGCCATTGTAACAAGTTGGCCGTTTGTCGGCTCTGTTCTTCTTTCAGTTCTCAAGAAAAGGTTCAAAACTTTTGTGCCAGGTACGTTATTTAGAAAATAGTTACGTTTTTAGCAGGGGATTCTGCTCTTAATCATGACTAAGACACAGTCATTGAATCATTAATGCCCTAATTTGAGGGATAATAAAGATGTTAATTGCTCTGATCAATAAGTATGCATATTGTAAATGTTGGAGGAAATCAGTCACTACTGATTCATCCATTGTTGTGTCGGAAAATAATGGTGTTTGAAATATATATATGCTGAACTTCTAAAATTAACTTCAGAACTCGATATGACAACCAAATGGCATTAGAATTTTTTTTCTTTGGTTAGAAAAGTGGTTGAAATATTGGGATAGAGGAAGAGAGGGTTGCCGATGATAAGATTGGAATTCCAAACTTCTTGGATGCTACCTCTTAAGAAATAACTGTGTGAATTGAATGAGTTAAACCAAGTATCTTGCAGTTGAACTTCTTTTGGTATTTACTATGGACTGGCTTTCAATGAAAATTGTGAGAAAAAATTAATCTGTAAACAGAGAATGACTTTCTGATTTACGAAAAACAATAATTTTATTTTTAGAAATTGTCTTTCCTTAGAAGGGGGAAAATTTTATTATCTTCATGTTGGTTTGAATTGGGTTTTCTCTGAACCATCTTGGCCATCGACCTCTGTTCCTCTTACTGACCCAATTAGGTCCTCTGGAGAAATTTCTAACGTAAAAAATCTTATGCTTTTAAAGTTATTCGATTCATGCTATTCTCCTTGTATAGCAAACTACGCAAAAACCCACACCATGGATTCAACGGTGATGGTAGAAAGCATAACAAAATAAATTACAAAAGTATTAGTGGCAAAATTAAGCGACAGGCGGTGCAAATGAATCATTGGCTCCCTTTAGAAGAAAAGACTCTTTTAATTTCCTTGGTTGAGGTTATCCAATTTATCACGATAACTTGATGAAAGGCCCCGATCTTGAGCCGTGGGGTTTCCTCAATTCTTGTAAAACTTGAGGGCAAGCAAGCAGATGCTATGATAGGGCCATTGATCAATATGTCGAGAAATAAAACAACTATTTATGGACTTAAGAATAAACTTGAGAGGGAAAGCACAAGCAAATATAATTAAATCATCACCGTTGTTTCCTGTAAGAGATGCCGTTGCAGGTTGGGTTTGGGTTCAGGGTTCATGATGATTGTTGTATTTTATGACTAAAGAATTTTTCTAAGCAATGCGGAGGGAGGGAGCCAAATGCACCTGAAATGGAGAAAGCTGAAGAGGCGAAGAGTAATATAGGGTTCCCATAGTAAGTATCAAATCAAAATGGAAAAATGAATTTGTTGAAGTCTGCTTGTTTTCTCCCCCGCTTACCAGGAACGTTGTCCAGAAAAAATGGGTGCGAAAAGCGGCTAACCATGAGATGAGATGGCTTCACCCGTTGTAACTACAATACAGAGGCAAACCAAGGAAATAAAGCACATCTAAATCATTTTGTTTGTGAATTGCTCCAAACAACGCTGAAATGTCATCCTCGTGGAGGTAAATTTGTAAAGGTTTCTAAAGCCCTATATTCTGGTACATTAAGAAAACCCACAACTGTGGTGATTTTGGACAGTGGTTAAGGTAAATTGACAACAAAAATACACTTGCAATGAGGACACAGAAACCAAGGAACTGATAACCTGCAGATATGCCAAGAAGACCAAACTACAGTAAGGATTAATACCCTACTAATGTCCGGCAGGGTGGTGCCTTCTGAAATTTGAAGACATTTAATGTCCACGGGTCATCTTCATTCTTGGCATTGCCTTCTTCTTCTGCCGAGCACGATCTTTTGCTTCTTTCTTGCGAATTGCTTCTGCATTGAGCTTTGCCTCTGCCTCCTCTAACATCTTTTTCTTCTCAGCCTTCTTTTTCTGAAAGGCTTCTTGCCTAGCATTTTGAAGTTCTTTATATGCCTCTTGAGCAGCCTTTAGTCTCGCTGCTTCAGTTTTGGATCGAGCCTGCAATAAGAAAAAGAAACAAAAAATTGAAGAACATGGCCAAGTTGACTTATATTTGATTATTTGATGCATAAACTAATTTCAAGCTGAACCACCTGTGAGCTGAGCTTGTATCGCCCAATTAAATCAATGTAGTATGGTACAAGAGCCACCAAACGGGTAATGTCAGCCATGTGGTTGGCATCAGGGAGAGCAAACTTAAACGAGAGCATCTTCTTGTGCGTGGCAGGATATTGATCTGAAAAATGCATCGAAATGAAATTCTTTCCATATTTCTCGAAAGCTTTTTCACCAAAAACCTGCAAATTATGAATCATAATTGATTTTGCATGCGTTAAAAAGAACCGATAGAACTGCCAGGCATATCTTAACAGAACAATAAAGGTTTAATTACAATGAACAAGGAAAATCATGCAATAGAACCACAAAATGCACTATAACATGGTCATAACCTCTTCATTAAATTTTAAAGCAACATATGGATTATTGAATTCTGATCAAAATTATCATATCGCAAACAACCCACTTAGGGATGTGTACAGAAGCTTCCATCCACACAAAGGAACGACAAACTAACAACTAAAAAGGATATGAATTCCACATCTGGGTTAGGTACTGATCTTTTTCAAATAGATCCATCTTCATGAACGTTTTAGAAAAACAATCAACATAAGCAAATAAACCTGCCAACTCAGACTAGGTGTTTATTCCAATACAACTTTAAGCTTAGTGATATGCCCTAAAATATTTGCAAGGTATTGTTTCATTCAGCACTGACTTTTTAAAATATAGGCAACTTTTTTTTTTCCTTACACTTGCCTCTGAATCTGAAATGCTGGACTAATCTGTTAACATAGTCAGACACCAATACAAAAAATCCTACTGCGCTACAGAATCGCTTGGTGGGCGAGTACAAAAAGAGATCACAGAGAAGGTTATGTCATAAACTGTATTCTACAATAATTCAAGCCAAATGAACGATGCATGTAATCCAAAGAAAACATAGGATCTAACACATGAAAAGGTATAATCTAACACTTTCAAGTACTAATCCTCAACATCCTACACGACAGAAATAAAACACGTCACAAACAAGCACTACAGTAATGCATTAGTCCCCCAGAAATCCACTTTGTTTATCAATCAACCTAACTCTCGTAAAGAATTCAAATGGAGAACATAAGAATCCAAATCATGCAACACATTGGCAGATGAAATTGTTCTAATAAATCAAATAAATATCCAGAGCCTTAAGGAAACAATCAAATCAAGAGATGTCAAAAGCTTGAGCAACTAACCTGCTCAAGCACGGCCTCGGTAATCAAATCCCCAGCAACCTCCTTTGATTCAGAGATCACGGACAGTTCCTCTACCAACCATTTCCTTCCACTAGGATTCGCCACCAACCCAGCAAACCTCTGCAAATCTCTCACATCTTTTTGCATCCCTTTGGCCGCCTTCTTCTTTGCTACCGCAAAAACCACCTGATCCATTGCTTCGTCGTTCATATATACTTCAAAAGTAATCTCATCCTTACACGGCACCACCAGATTAAACAATCTCGATATCAAATCATGCCTGCTCTTTAACTCCATTGTTGCCAACAATCCCTGGCAGTATCTACGTCCACTCGCATAGAATTTGAACACGGTTTGCCCTTCTTTTAACAGTAAAGGTGAGTCCTCCCCTTCTCCCACACCCAGAAGACTGAAATTTTTCTCAAAGATCGAACCTCTTGTAGCAAATTTCGCTGCCCATGCCAACGCAAGGTTCTCGTTTTCACGTTTACCGGTGAAGTAATTGATTATAAAAACAATCAAGAAAGACCCACATACAATCTCCACCGTATAGGACATCTTCGAAACCGTAGAGTTTTGGGATTGCGAGGTTGTTTTTGGATCTGGGTCATTGGGAGTGCCATTTTCAATAACTTTTGAAGGTTCCGGCGGCTGTTGTTCGACGGGTAAGCCCTCAAATTCGTCCTCATCCCAGTAGTCGAAAGTGGTGGCGGATGACTTTTGAAGATCCGATTGGGGAGGAGGATCCGAAGTGCGAACAGAGTTCGGATCAGGATTGATTTCGGTTTCAGGATCTGGAGTGGGGTGCGAGTCGGACAGAGTTAAAGGAGGCGATCGGATCGAGTGGTGGTCTAAGGACTCTTCTTCAACGGTGTCATCATCTTCGGCGTCAAATCCTTCAAAGTGGGAATCAGCAACGACATGAGAGAAAGAGAGATGGGTTATCAAAAGAGATAGGAGCAAAAGCAAGTGGATGAAAGAAATAGATTTGGCTCTGTTCATTTCGGAGTTAGGATTTTCTTTCGTTATTTTCGAAGGGAAAGGAGTATGGAATTGTTTGCGGGTGTGATTGGGGGCGGAGAGCCTACCCTTCAAAGTGCTGTAGATCGCCGATCTTTAGCTCCCCACGCACTACCCTTGGCGTTGAACAATCCTAGCTATGCACCGGGAGTGCTAATTATGGACCAACACTAACAAGATTATTATGAACAAATACCGCACAAATTTTATTTTAGTTGGTACTTGCTTAATCGGATCTTGTTTAGAGTGATTTAAGACGTCTTTTAGTTTAAAGATTTAATATATGAATCATGTAAATAGCACAAAAAGAGAGGAATCAGCTCATCTGTACAATAATAATACTAAAAGCGAATGGCTTTAAATAGTGAAAAAAAGAAAAGAAAAAAAGAGAAAACCTAGAAATTTAATAAATCAAACAGCTCTGTCTGCCTTTATTGACGTAATTCTTCATGATAACTAAGGGCAACATCGTCCCCACCTTGATCCGATGTCGTCCTGCTTTCCCCATCTAAAATTGGATAATTGAGGGCAACATTGCCTCCATCTTGATCCGGAGTCGTCCTGCTTTCCCCGTCCTCCTCATCTGGCTTCCCCGTAAGTTTAGAAATTAAGACACCAAAAGCGAAAATCGTAGGCATAACAGGTACTTTAATAGGGGCATCATGCTCTTGAGTGCAAAAAACATAATTAATTGTCGTAACAATACACTGGGCCATAGCACAAATCAATCCAATGATTTCTGCAAATGTACCAAAAGGTTTGTTACTTGGAGGTGGATGATAAAACCATGGTATTCTTCCACTACTCCATCTCCATGCAATTTTTTTCCTTCTACCATTGTGGACAAGCTCAACTAAGCAAAGAAGCATTGACGTGAAGGAAAATAACATCATAATGAGAATATAAATAGGCTTTTTCTCCGATGCCAGCTGGTCTAAAACAGCTGAAGGAATCTCTAGAGAGCAGTTCACGAAGGCAAGCTCAGCCCAAAATTGCACTACAAGAAAAGGAAAAAAAATAGTATTGTCTTGGAAGAGATAATATAGCTTCATAATTGCATGTATGTATATTGTATAGTAGAAAACATTATTTGTATGGGTTAAGTTTGAACCTGTCGCCTGTGGTGTGCCTGATCATGACTTGCTTCGATCTCAAACTGGTTTTGCTGACATACAACACGCTGATCAGCAGCAGTGGCATTTCTGATCAGCATCTGCTGTTCCTCATCAGGTTGCTCAGCTTCTATATTTCCATTTCTCAGCAGCCTTCGATTGTTTCTTCTTGCAATCACAAGACCCAGAAAAGTTAGAAGGAAAAGAGAAAAAACGAGAATTAAAAAGAAAGACTCAGAGGTGGAGGACTCAAAGGTGGAGACTTCTCGTGCTTTGCCCACTTCACTCGTGACCATAAAACCTCCCCCGATAACATGTTCGACCTTCGCTTCTGCAACGGCTTCCTTTTCGGCGATCATGGCCGCCCTTAGAAATTCCATGCCGATGTATCGTTGTAATTATTTGCGAAGGTACCCCAATCTAGGACTTTCGACCAAAATTTAACAGCAATTGCAATCAAGAATCAAGACACTGTGGATCTGATACTGATAAATTTCAATCCAATTTAAAGCCAAAAAATAGAAGAAGATTTTCAAGCACGAGTTTCTGAGATCCTTCGATGATATCTCGTCGAAAGAATGAACATATAATTTTCAACCTACTGGGGGTCATAACGTATTCATTGAGTTTAGAAAACTCCTAACAGGAAATTTCGTTCCACTTCCAACATTATTTTGTTAGAATTTTTTTTTCTTATTTTCCACAGATAGAATCGTCACCATAAACATGGATAAGATGGCAACGGCTTTGTGTCCCTAACCGTGTTCTTATGTTTCACTTCGTGTTTGCTATCACTCCAAAATTATTTTATGTCCTAAAGAATGGTTAGATTCCAAGTTTAGGATTCATACTTCAAGATTCAATACAATTTTTATTTTAAGTAATTTAAGATTATTATATTTATCAGTCATTCCTCCACATAAAACCCTGAATCAACTTTTTTTTTTCCGAGAAGACAAAATTGAAAAAAGCAGAGACAATATACCATAAAATAGAGGAAAACAAGTGGCCCTACACAAAGAAAGTGGACAAACCCTCTCTCCCTCTCTCTCTCTCTCTCTTTCTTTATGTTTGTAATAAATAGGTCTCCATTTACCTTCCCCCGACTTGCGTACTGAATTCCCAAAATCAGTGTTGTCAAGGCAGAATTTACACCCCGAAGTGCCGGAATACATGTTGCCTTAGATACAAGACGCAAAAAAAGTATTGAGATGCTGTATGCATGTGATTATTTTTGTATGCCTCTGCAGTCTGCATATGAAAATAAGCTTCAGGCAGATTGATCAAACTAACATTATTTATAAAATTTATTAAAAAACTTTATCTTTCTTACGTGGCATTTTTT
>JAQSVH010004203.1:0-12407 GCA_029448705.1 Adansonia digitata | reverse complement strand
ATATATATATAATCATACTTAATGGACTTTGATAAATAAAATTATACTCCATTCATTATAAAATAAATATCTAACTACGATTTTTTTTTTTACTTTTAACTTTTATAAGGCACTGCGGTAAAAAAAAAAAAAACTTTATTAGGGTTTAATTATCATCAATTCTTTTTAACTTAAATTGAAGGTTTAAGTCAAGTACATATATTTTAGAGTTTTCAAAGATGAAAAATTATAAAAGAAAAATGAACGGTTGGATGAAATAAGACACCATTGCGCTAGAAGGAGGGCTTGAACCTCCGACCTTGTGGTTAACAGCCACACGCTCTAACCAACTGAGCTATTCCAGCTTGTTGGTTTATCTGAATCACGAGCTTCTTTGTCTTCTTTCTTTCATAGAATTTGATTCAATATTTAATTTTATTTTTTTCTATTAAAAGGATTAATTATCCTTTCACCTTCTATATAAAAAGAATCAATTTTATTTTTTTGTCATAGGGATTTGAGTTAAGTTGATTCTCATAAGAAAAATTATATCATTCGTCATTCATTAATGAAAGTGTTAGGATGCCCATTTTCTTCTCAAGTCTGGTCTACGGTCTAGATACTTGCTACATCAGCAGGCAGGCAGTAACTTAGCTGGAGGATCTCTTATGGATTATGCAATCATCCAAAGGGAACTCCTTTTGTGCTATTGTTATGAAGCTTGCATCGACCACAACAACATACTTTATTTGGACGGAAAGGAATTCTAGGAAACATTCCTCAGTCAGACGAACACCCACTGAATTGTTTCAAATGATCTCTACTCTTATTAAGTCAAGATTTTGTTCAGTCCCTCGTACAGCTCATATTTATGTAAATACAATATTATATACTCAATTAGATGTGGCAATTAGACGAGTTTGGGTGGGTTCAGTTTAGATTTTTTTAGATTCCGGTCATATTGGGTTTGGACTATTTCAGATTTGGACTATTTTGGGTTTGAACTTTTTCGGGTTTGGGTTCTTCTTTAACATATATATATTTTTTTATATTTTATTATATGTCTATCATTTTATTAATCACTTTTATCGCTTTTTTTCATTTAATTTGATTAAAAAAATGAGACGTTATTGATCATTAACTCAGAGGCACAATTTAAACTTTAAAGTACCTAATTATGAGTAATCGTAATAAGCAATATAATTCAAATAGCCAGTGAGATATTATTTGTTATAATATTAATTTCATTTTTAATTTGCTATAATATTATAATTCAAATACCTTACATTTTATTTTTAATTTGTTATAATATTAATTTTATAATGATATTATTTATTAAAAATAATTACAAAATTAGTAAGAATTAAAAAACTAAATAACTTGCTATGCGTATGATAAGAACAAAAATTCACGAAAAATAGCTAAGCAAAATAAGAAACTAAAAACCCAAAAAGCTGAAAGAATTTCAAAAAGTGACATTAGTAAATAATTATTAAATATAAGGTAAAAGCAAAGAAAAGATAGTTGATTTTGTTTATTTTGTTACTATAGGCTTTTGTCATTTTAATTCTCGATCTAATTCAAATAGATTAGAGTTGGATATATATTTAGATGAAGTTAGAGAGGATTACTACAAGGACATTGATATTCTTGATTATTGAAAAAAATAAATTTCGATATCCTCTCATTTCACGAATGGAAAAGGATGTGCTAAGCGTTCTGATCGCTACAGTTGCATCAGAATTAGCATTTAGCATGGGTGGTAGAGTTATTAACAGATGGAGAAGTTATCTTTTGTCAAAAAATGCAAAAATGTTGATTGCCACTCGAAATTAGTTATATGGATACAAGGGTAAGATTTTTTCTTATTGCGAAACTTTTTTTAAATGATATTTATATGATTTAGTATATATTTTTAATTATATATTATTTGTTGTTTTAGATGAGAAGAAAAATGCAATCACATTTGGAAGGAAAATTACTCACCTTTGATTATTTTTTAATTATCTAGAACTTTTAGTTTGTAAGTATGCTTATAATTTATAATATTTATCTTTTTAATATTAGTTTTGCAATCATAAAGAATTAAAATTGTGTTTTACTTCTTTTGTACAAAGAAAGCTGATGCATGGTTCATTTACTTTCACTTGAAGCTTGAATAAATATTTTTATCTGGATTTTGATTTAAATAGACGATGGACATGCTTGTGAATTAATAACACAATCAATCCGAAAGAGATGTCCATAAGTATATCGAGTGTACTATTTTGTAATTGCTATATATTAATACTATATAATACTATATATATTATCAGATTCTTATCATTATACTTTTTTAGTGTTTTGGATTCTTATATTATTACTACTTACATTCAATAGCAGTATGTTATTGGATTCTTATATTATTACTACATATTATATATTTAGTTATTTAGTATTCTTATATTGCACGGATATTATTGGATTCTCATATTTTTATATCAGATGTCCGACCTAGCTTGAAATAGTGATTTTAAATTAATATATTTTATTTAAATATAATTATAAATATTAATAAAAATATTTTTTTAATGTGATGAATAGTAATTATAGCTTAAATAAGCAAGTCTGAGCACGTTAAATAATGGCTTGGGCTTGAGACTTTAAAAAAATTTAGGTCGTGACTGAACTCAACTCATGAGCGCATATAATCATATTTAAAATATAAATTAAGTTTTTAATATTTAATTAAATTATTAAAAGAATATTAAAATAAAATTCATAATTAAATCTTTTGATTTATAAAAAATTTAATTATAATTTTTTCATATTTATTTTTAGTATTAAATTCGGGTTCGGGTTCAGGTCGAGCTTGAGTTATGGTTCTTTTGGGTTCAGATCATTTCGCGTTCAGGCTGATTTTGGTTTAAGTCATTTTGAGTTTTGGTTGATTTGGGTTCGGGTTGATTCGGGTTTGAGTCATTGACTTTTTAATCAAATCGGATTTGATTCATGTTCAAGCTTGAATTTTTTCGAGTGAATTTTTAAATTTGGGTTCATTTTGCCACTTTTAGGAAAATTACCCACGTATAGTATACCTCTGATGTAACTATTACAGGATAACCTGTTCTTTTGGATCTTTGAGACGAAATTCAATTGTCCAAAAAATAAAAAAATATGCCAAAGTTTCACAATTGAATTAAGAGAATGATGCACATTGTTTAACACATATTAATTAAACATATAATGGTCTTGTAATTATGCTTATAAAATTAAAACATTTCACAGCTACTACATTAAAAAAGAATTTTCTTAAAATTCTAGTTGTTTCAAATATCAAATTAATCGAACTTTAGTCTTTTTCACAAGTCTATATCATTCCACTTCCAATCAGTGTTGTCGGTACCGTACTGGTACCTATTGTACCAGCCCGTACGTACCGGTTTCGACATATAATGATACCGATGATAGTTAGTTTTGTTTCGGTCTTGGTTTTTGTTTGTACCGATCGTACCGGTGGTACCGACCTGTTTTGATAGTACTGGCCCAAAATAGCTGCACTTGCCAGTACATAATATAAGCTTGTAAAAAAAAGTTAAACCAATATTGATCTTAAATCTGATGAATATTGTATATAATTACCTATAAATTAATGAATCTTAGATATAATTATTCATAAATTTAATTATTATTAAAAAATTTTAACTTTACTACTTAATTAATATTAATTTTTTTATATTTGATAGAGTTTTTTTATAAAACATTATATATAATTGATGAATATTTAATATATAAAATTTATTCAATCTCATTTATTTTACATTTGAAAATATTTTATATATATATAAATTAAAAATATTTAAACTCCGATAAATAAAAAATAATACACTAAAATATACTGATATCGATATATACCTGTATCAAAATAAAAATGATATGTTCATCGATACGGTATTGACTATCTTGCTTCCGATCCAAAGCAATTATCTATCCTTGAAAAATAAAAATAAATAAATAAACAAAGGTTTCATCTTATTGTAAACGTGTTGATGGCAACCCTTTCTCCTAGAGCCGCGTACGTACCGTCGACAACACTGTCTTTAGCAGTCCTTTGCTAGTTAATTACGGCATCCCGTGCGCGCAGCCGCACGCCAAAGATTATGCTTACGTGTTTCGTTAACTGCGACCACGGCTGCCTGAGATAGATTTGAGCACTCATATTTAAATTATTATATAATTATATAAATTTTAATAAATTAATAATTAATTTATAATATATAAATTTTAATATATTTATATATTTATTATTTTTATTATATTATATTTTAATTATATTGTTGTCATTGTATTTATATTATATAATTATATTGCGTTTAAAGTTATAAAATTTAAGTTAAAAGTAAAATTACTTGTGGGCCGGACAGAAACAGATCGAATTTTAAAATTTTACTCTTTAAAATTAAATAAAAATTTATTTTACTACTTAAAAATATATTATAAAATTATTTTATCATTAAAATTTATTTTTTATAATTAAATTTATATATCAACTTGAATTATCAAAAATTTATGCTAAATCTTAACATAAATCTTAACATATTTCAAATCGAATTCATCGGACGAGATGTAACCATAACCATAACTAATATGCTCCTACTAGTTGCAAACAAAGTACACAGTGGTTAGTAATTTTGGTCAGTATTTATAAATAGAAGAGCACTTTACAGTTCAGGTCCTTGAGGAATTGCAAATTGAGCTTTGTGAGGCTTTTCAGGTTCACCCAAGTGTCTTTTTCAGGGCGTGAGTTGTGGCCCTTAGTGGTGGGATCAGGACACCCACAAAGTTTCAGCCGCTAATGGATTCAGAGCCCTCATTCCACTCCCTCCTATGTTGCACTGATTTTACTCATTTCTTCTTCATTTTCCTTCATTTTATCCTCATAAGTCAAAACTAAAGTTTGCCCTTTTTTACCCCCACTCCAAGGTTTTTTTTAACCTATTGATTAATATAATACTCTGGCTCTTTGTATAAGTGTAGAGATGTCTACAAGTCTTATCCGAATTAACAAAATGAGGATAACGACTTTTATAATCTCGATTAATTTAATTTAATTTAAATTATTATTTATTATAAAATTATAAATATTAATATAAAATAATTTTAATATTTCATATTTGATTTATTCGAGCTTGAGTTTAGATAAAAAAATAAAAATATTTGAGCCTAAATCTAATCAATGAATATCTCTCGCATGAGTAGGGCATTTTTTATTTCTGAATTCTAAAGAATTCATTTTACTATGACTTTAACAAGGTACAAATATGGTATTCTTTCCTAAAGTATACGCGTAAACTGACCGATGGAAAGGGCAAGTATCAATTTTTTTCTCCCCCCCACTTTTACTGAATTAGAAAGCCTAAGAAATGGGCTTTATTTTTGCGTTATGTCCTCTGTTGCATTACCTTTATTAACTTTTTTTTAATATTTTCATTTAGAGGTTGGTTGCTTGCATTTTAGTAAGTTAGCACGTCCTGGTTGGTAAATGGTGCGATCATGGCCACCAAACTCATGCGCTTTAACTCTCCATGATGCTGTAAATAAGACATGCTTTAAGTCCCTCAGCAGGTGAGTCTACATTGGTTTGTGACTGTAGGTTCTTTTACCAAGGTTTCAAGGTGCACTGTTTATATATAGATTTTTTTACCACGAAAACCTTTTCACCTTCAGTTTGGAAATAAAGAAAATTCACTGTTTTGAATAAATTGTGCTCCAGGTAAGGAATTTGCATCGATATATTTAGCCAAGCATCAAATAAAGTTTCCAAGCTACTTTGAGTGCAGATAATGTCAACTTTTTAAAGCAATTGAAGTAGACCTTTCAGAGTAATAAATAGGGCTGATCATTTGCCATATCTTGCTGCCATACATTGAACAAACCTGATATATTCCTGCATCTATATGTTCTTTCCTTTCGTCATTATATTTGATGATGATTAATTAGACTGACAAAGCTCATACCGACACAGCTTCTAGCTTCAATACCATCGAAAGATTACCGTATTCAAGAAATATCAAATGAAAAATGCGGAGTAAGCAAATGGATGCTAAAATTCGAATCAAAATCTATTAAATATTATTTTTTAAAAATAATTATATAAATTAATTAGATTAAATTTTGTCTTTATCTCGGCTTGCCGAACAATGTTATCAGCCGTATATATACACTATAAACTACTGATGTTGACAAGTTACTGAAGCTGATTTGCTTATGATTGTAAAGAGTATAAAGCTGCATAAGAAAACATATATAGCAATTAGCATTTAGATTCTATGTGCCACATATTGTCTCAAATATAATAATTAAGTTCAAATATTCTAAAGTATCATTTGTTTGGGGGAACAACTGAGTGTTGAATAATGCCCAAAAAAGGATCACTGTTAAGATTATAGCCAGTTATTTTAGCAGCCAAAAACGCAGTCCAACCCAGATGTCCAACAAATTTCTGGCTTACACCCCAACTATCAGCAGACTGCAGTTCATAAACAACTGGTTTGCATCTTGCAGGTACTTTTGAATCTCCGAGGAAATCTGATTCTTCTCTCTGTAAACAAGAAATTAACGTTTAACCCCCAAATTTCCATCCACCATAAATGGATTCACTCATCTCCAACTTCAAACCCCAAATCTTCCCGCCATTTTTCTTCACCAGATTCGAGTTACCATGCATTACTCAAAATCCAACAAAGGTTCTAGCAGTAGCAGCGGTGGGGGCAGTAGTTCTTCTGCTGCACCTGCTACGGGGCGTCACCCGGTTTATAAGGGAGTGAGGCGTCGGGCTAATGGGAAATGGGTGTCGGAAATTAGGGAGCCGAGGAAGCCCAATAGGATCTGGCTTGGCACATTTCCTACTGCTGAAATGGCAGCTATTGCATATGATGTGGCGGCACTTGCCCTAAAAGGCCAAGATGCGGAGCTTAACTTCCCGAACTCAGCTGCTTCTTTTCCTGTGCCTGCCTCAACCTCCCCACGTGATATCCAGGCGGCTGCCGCCTCTGCAGCAGCAGCTTTAGGGGCCGCAAACGATGCTTTAGTTTCGAATGAGGCTAGAAACAATCCAACAGTAGTGGCTGAGAAACCCAAGACCGCTGATGAGTTCGTCGACGAGGATTTGATCTTCGATATGCCTAATGTTCTTGTCAACATGGCTGAAGGGATGCTTCTTAGTCCTCCCCGTTTGGACATTGATCCTGAACCTGCTCATCCTCCTGCCGATAACGCTGGAGATCCTGATAACCTCTGGAAGTTCCCTTAACAAAAATATCAACAACGATAATATTATTAAATAATAACTCTCTCCAATATAAAATCTCCACCATAAAAGTAAAAAATAAAAGTTCAAAGCCACTGTTTAATACTGTGTGATAGTGCCTAAGCATGAACAAGACCCACAAACATAGGATGCGTGTTTTTGAGTGGTTTTTCGCTTTAAACTTTTGATTTTCTCTACAGGATTTTCCATTTATGGGAGTTGCTTTGTCTTACCTCGTTTACCATATTTAATTAGTGTAAATGTGTAATCCTTCTTTAGTGTCCGTACAATGTCCACACTCCAGTTGAAACCTTTAGCAATAAAGTGTTTTCAGCTGCTTGTTTAATATGTAATTATCAGAAAGCTGAATCGTCTTTCTTTATATATATAATTAAGCTGCTTGTTTTTGTATGTTTATCAGAAGCTGAATCATCTTTCGTTATATATACAATTAAGCTGCTTGTTTATATATAATTAAGTGCTGGTGGTTATTAAGATCAAATTTGATCCAGTAGAATGGTTTTTGAAGCTTTTTGCAGGTTTTTTGGAACAATAAGCAATTTTCTTAGGTTGTTGCTCAAATTAACTTTAATTCGCAGTTGTGTAATTGAAATTGAGATTTCAGAGCCAAAAGAAGAATGCAAAGACAAATAAGCATCAATTAATGTTGTTTGGTGAAAGAAAGAAAAAAGGCAAAAGCAAGTTGGGGGAGGTTTAGTCAATAAGAATAATTAACACATTGATTTAACGAGTTGAATATCCTCTCTCCAAGATTACAACCATTTAATTAACTTAAAAATTTTATTATTATTATTTTATTATATTTTAAATACAGACAATGAAAAAAATTTTATACATAAAATTCGTAAGATAACATGTATCTCATTTATTTATTTATTTATTTTTTAAATATATATATTTATCATTTTACTAATGTTATTTATGAAATTTTTTCTCTCTATTATTACCTTATAAAATTATTATTATTATTATTATTATTTCTTTGTCCCATAAATATGTTGCATTGCATACATGGAATGAACAAGGAAAAGGTCCAAAACAACAAAAATACTACCTAAAAGTTGAACAGATTGATTATGTTCCCCCAAAAATCATATTCCTGTGGCCCACCTCACCCTTCGGTTGACGTGTCGTTCTTAACTACTTGCTGTAATCCAACGTGGCACGTCACTCCAGAACAATCCAATACCGAATTTTTTTTTTCTTTTGAGAAATGTAATTTTGGAAAATTGAAAATTTTAATTTATGAGAAAATGCTTTTAAGAAAAATTTTCTTTAAAATTTTCATCAAAAAATTTTTTAATGTTAATTGTAAAAAGGTTTATCACTAAATTCTATCAAAAATCACTTATAACACAGTTGTCATTAAAACCCTACCTTTTTTTTTCCGCCTTAGATGGTAATGAATAGTATAAATTTGAATATTTATAATTATTTAATTTATTTTTTGTAATTCAAATAGTACAGATTCAGATATTATAATTATTATCTACAACGAATTTAGAGTAGATGCAAATATAAACTTTTGGATATCCATTATTCAAATTCACATTGCATATATGAATAACGGATTTAGATATTAGAATTCGCTATTTAAATCTGCTTTTGTAAAATGTTAAAAATTTATGCTCTATGTAAGAATCAAACTCTAACCTATTGAATTTAAAAAATTTTTTTGTTAGTGTTATTTAATTCAAATTCATATTTAAATAGTAACATGCAATTTAATGCGGATAATAAGTAGATTCAGATTTTAAGGCAGTTTCATAGATTCGAATTAGGATATAGAAAATTATAAATATCCGATCAACTGCCATCCTACTCTACCCGTCCCTTTTATCTTCTACATTTAAGTGAGGGTTATTTTTTTGATGTAAAATTTTTTATTGTGAAAATTAATAAGTTTGATTTTTTTTTTTAAGAATTGATTACTAGAAATTAACAACATTTCAACAAGGTAAATTTACTTAATTATTTCAGTTTGATTTTATAATTTGTGTTGAATATTTATTTATTTTGACAATTTTGAACTTAATTAAATTTTGTTTGTAATTGTTATATGGAAAGATTTAAAAAAGTTAGAATAAAAAAAATGAATGATTCATCAGATAAATAAAAGAATTTTTCATATTTTGATTATTATAAAAAAATTAATAATTACCGAAATAATTTAATTATGTTGATGCCTTGCTTAGTGAATTAAATTTTTATTCTTTGCAAAAATAATGTGCATTTATGCCTTTTATTTTGAGTTTACTCATTATTCCTTTTTTTTTTTTCATGAATATCTTGAATGATTAATCAATTAGTTTAGGAAAATGGATAGAGACAGGTATGTGGTATTGGCTGAACGCAATAGGTATATTAATTGGGAGTATTTTTTTTAATAGAGTTGAAAATTTTATAAATTTTGAATTTTGAATTTCCTTAGAAGCAGTTATAATGTTTGTCTTTGGCGACGTAATTTCTTGGAAGTATAACTTTACCGACGAATTTTTATTGATATAAAGGATGTATTTTCGACGAAGTTCCATCGGTAATGCCACCAATATTATCGACGAATTTCCCTAAAAGAATTGAAAATTTTTTTAAATCCTAAAATAAGTAAAAAAAAAAAAATCTTTTACTTGTGGAATTCATGGAATTACCGACGGAAATGCTAAGGCATTGCCGGCGGAATTTATCACTATGGACGAAAAAATTTTCCCGGCTTCACGATATCCGATGAAAATTGTCATAAAAGATGATAATTGCCAACAAAAATATTATGACTAATGACAGAATTTTTCTGTCGCTAAAAAACTTGTTTTGGGGCTATTGACAAGGTGGATGCTGACACTTCACCTTGCGCCACAAATCATGCAACCGAATAAATGTCTCGGTGCATCTGCTGTTTCATTAATCTGCACAATTCGTTTAAAAAAAATGAAGAATTTGTTAATTCTCGTTTACATATTTTTATTATTTTTAATATATTTTAGGAGATATGTTTCACTCTCATTAATCTCGTTTATTAATATTTTTATTTCATCATTAATGTATGATATAATTATTTTGTATATATGTGTGTGAGGGAGACTTATTTGTCAATGATTTCTTGTAACATTGCTTCATCCCAATTTATGAATTTATTATAACGAACAGCGCTTCTAAAAATATTATTGTTGGAGACTTGGAGAGTTTAGCATATTATAGAAGGTTAGCATTTATATGAAGTTGTCATTATACTTCCAACTTTTTGGGCATCGTGCGTGAAATCTTTTACTTCCAACTTTCCTGAAGGTTAAGTCAAGATCGAGATGTTCCTTCTGTTATACTTGGTAATACCTGAATTTTTATATGATTGCATACTTATATTTGTTTAGTTCATAGCTACAAAAGATCATATATAAAAAGTAAGCAAACATTATCTGAGTTTAATTTTTTTAAGCATTCCGATAATCTCCTTTGAATTTTTTGATTTAAATATTAGAGTGCATCTTATAATCCGAATTTCAAAACCATTTTCACCTTTCTTGTATTGCAAATCTAGCTTACTTGTGGTCTTAATTAGAAGACTTCAACAACTTTTAACCATTTTCTATTTCTTATTACTTCTAAATATAATATTGTGGGAGATATTACTTGCTAACATTCCATTGAAGAAAACTTGTGGAGAACAAACAAATTTTCTACTTTCTTATATATCGTCTACCTTCTCCTTTGCTACATTTTTATTTTCAAGTACCATATTAATATACTTGCATGCACAAAATCATCGTTTAACTTTTGGAAGATATAGAAAAAGCACTTGGGAACCAACTAGATGTAATCCTTGGAGTTACTCCATCGCCAATGACGGATTTAGGCTGCTGCATTTTCTTTCACTAAACTCATGCTTTTGGGCCATTCACAACGATGCATGTCATCTATAAGGCAGAGGGATACCATATGTGCTCATATTTGTTTCCTTTGAGGGTCAGTAGGCACAACTCCATTAATGGGCACAGTCAATCAAAGTGATAATTAGGCATTAAGCAATGATTTAAGGACCACAAGAAAGGTTTAAAGCACCATCAAAAGCCTAATTATCACCATTATTGACTGTGCTTAGCCAAAGGTTTTATGCTTCCCACTATTCAGGCCAGCTGATGACATTAGCATCTCATCTTGTTTTGTTGCCTAGCTAGGCTAGCTGGCTATATGCATACCCTTGCCCTTGCACGAATAAGAATAGAAGAAGGTATTAATATAATTTAAAATATACATTTCAATTCAAATTTAATCCTATCAATTTACATATCGATATTTGAAATATTATATTTAATAAATTTAAACCTTAATTACGGTTTTTTATATTAGAAAAAGTACATCGTCACATTCAAAATTTACATTATCGTAGGTAACTAGTTGATCAATAATGGCTTTATTGCTAGAATGAAAAATCAATCACGTCTTTGAAGTGAT
Organism: Adansonia digitata; assembly: GCA_029448705.1. Lineage (NCBI taxonomy): Eukaryota > Viridiplantae > Streptophyta > Magnoliopsida > Malvales > Malvaceae > Adansonia > Adansonia digitata. The sequence goes on along the minus strand of JAQSVH010004203.1, from coordinate 673 downwards.
TGGGAAAAAAAAGTGTTTCCGTCTTGCATTACTTTTCAATGTTAGAAAAAAAATTTAAAATGAAGCGTTTTCAACCCGGTTTTATTGGATAGCGTGAAAAAATTTTAAAAAAATTAAAATAAAAAAATTTGTTTTGTTGACGTGCTTGTTTAAAAAATAGAAAAATGGGAAGCAAAAATTAATTTTCTTTTCATTAATTACTTGAGAGAATTGAAAAATAAGAGAAAAAAATGAAAATTATTTTATTTTACTATTATAATTATTATAAATTAAAATAAAAATAATTTAAAAATTATTAATAATTTTTAAGAATATAGGCAATTAACTCACATAACTTTCATTTAAAAAAAAAATAGGTGTCGAGCTTAGCCTTTTTTTTTTTTTTTACTTTACCAAGTATCCTAAGTGTCGAATGATGTTTTACTTTAAATAAGAATAAAAACCTATGGAAACCAATATGAGGAATAAACTTTTACGACACTGTGATAGCTACACGGGGCTTCTTGAGATAAGAAGTACGTAAAAATAACCTACGAAATACAACTATTGCCGCAATCGAACAACTTAAGAGTTCCCAAGATGAGAGAAGGTCGTATATGTCATGCCGACATGGCCTAATTTGAATATGAGGTGATTAGAATAAATTTAGATTGATAATTTATATATTTATAAT